>JAJPUD010007103.1:34118-69409 GCA_023553655.1 Myrmecobius fasciatus
GATGCCCATCAATTGGAGAATGGCTGAATAAATTATGGTATATGAATGTTATGGAATATTATTGCTCTGTAAGAAACGACCAGCAGGACGATTTCAGAGAGGCCTGGAGGGACTTGCATGAACTGATGCTGAGTGAAATGAGCAGAACCAGGAGATCATCATACACAGCAACAACAGTATTACATGATGATCAATTCTGATGGACATGGCTCTCTGCAACAAAGAATTGTCTCAAACCAGTTCCAGTTGTTCACTGAAGAAAACCATATACACCCAGAGAGAGGGAAATGAAATATGGACCACAACGTAACATTTTCATGATCTCTATTGACATTTGCTTGCATTGTGTTGCCTTTCTCTGATTCTTTTTTTTTTTTCTTGTAGATAGGATTTTTCTTGCATAACTTCTCAAGTATTTCAACATTATTAACATGTAGTGGACTTCCTGCCATCTAGGGGAGGGGAAGGGACTGGGGGTAAAATTTGTAATGGAAAGCTTTGTAAAGATCAATGTTGGGGAACTACCCATACATATGTTATACAAATAAAAAGCTTTAATAAAATAAATAAATTAATAAATTAATAAATAAAAGAAAATTTAAAAAAAAAAAGAAAATCAATCATCAATATATTTTTTTAAGACCAAGGCTTTAAAAAGCAAGTGTAAATTGATTATCTGCACTTGACCAAGTAGATCTCCTCTTTTCATTATCTTTAGCACTGTTTCCACTTCTTTAGGTAGCAAATTAGGGACCAAGATGAAGAACACAAATATGGTTCCACCATTGTCATGATGAAAATAAGTTTGTTTTATTCTTGTTTTGTTCAGTTTTTCATGTTTTTCAGTTTCTCCTATAAATGTTTTGGGGATGATATACCTTATTTGGGTATGATGCTAATTTTTCAGAAAAAAAGTGTGTATGTGAGTCTGTTTTTATGTATACCATGTGCATAGATAATTGTAATTGATAGTAAGTGAATTATAAAAAATATAAACTACAGTACTCCCTGAGGACTGGTGAGGAAAGCTGACATAGAAAATTGGGGAAAGCTTATGGAGGTAGTAATATTTGAATTGAACTTTAAAGGCAGGGTGGAATTTGGTAGGCAAACAGAAGAAGAGGGAGGAAGTTGTGGTTTTAATGGTGATATTTTTAGCAAATTAATGACGGTGGAAATACACATTACATATTCTTGGGACAGATTGTAAGTCTGTGTAGTGTGTTTGGAAGAAGGTAGTATGAGGAAGGTCTTAAATGGCAGGTAGAAGAGAAGTTGAATAAATGAGTAGATGACAGGATCATAGATCTAGAGCTGGAAAAGACTATAAAGGTTGTCTGGTCCAATCAGTGAGGCTCAGGGAAGTTATGTGACTTACCCAGTGTCACATAAGTTTTAAGTGTCAGCAGTGAAATTTGAACCCAGGACCACTTCACTGTTTTTTCCACAGTACCACCCACTTCCTTCTCTTTCTCCTCCTTCTCCTTCTCCTTCTCCTCCTTCTCCTTCTTCTTTGGTTAGGAAATTGGAGTTAAGTGACTTGCTCAGTCACACATCTAGTAAGTATTAAATATCTGGGTATAGATTTGAACTTAGGAACTCTTGACTCCAGGGTCAGTACTCTATCTACTGTGTCATCTAGCTGCTGCACCCCTCACTTTCTTAAATTTATCTTAATTAGTTTATGGATCATGGACTTTGATTTCTTTTTCAAACCACATTCTGTCACTCTTGAGCCCTAATTTATGTAGGAATTAAAGACTGGAACTATGATTTCATTGGCATAAGGAACTCTTGATTGAGGAAACTTTTTATACCAATGCAAGTCAGCATCTTCTTTAACAGTTTAGAAAGTTTTCTCAGGCAGAAATGCCAAATCTTTCCCATTGTGACCCAAACAAATTAAAAAGTAATTGGGAAATAGTTCTATTTGAATTTGAACCACTGGCCTCATACCTAGGACCAGGCTTTGAAGACAATTTGCTATCTACTATTCCGTGTTGTCTCATCTTATATGCTTTCAAGTTATTCTTTGGCCAGGTTGTTTCAATTTTGTGTTTTTATTCATCTTGGCATCATATATCTGTTCTGTTTTGTGATTATGTTAATAGATTCTTGATGTATTGGAATCATGCAGTTAAGCTATTTAAAATTTTTCAGTCTTGTCTGTTACTTACAAGTAAAAAGATGCCAAACTTTTAGATCAACTACCACAGAAATTATCTTTTATAACTGATGAATGATTTTATAAGTAATAAGATTTATAAGTAATGAGACCTGCTTTTCCCAGGTCTTATTACTTTATTATTAAATTCTTTATTGACACACTACTCATCTTAGAAGATACGATCTCATTACAGAATAACTTTGGGTCAGTTAGACAGCTGCAGAATGTTCCAGTGTTCATTTATAGAGCTTTAACTAGCCTGGCAATACCATTTATACTTTATACAAGGTCAAAGGATTCATACCAGATCTCTTCTTTTTTTTTTAAATAATATTTTATTTTTTCCAATTATATGTAAAGACAAATTTTCAACATTGATTTTTTGAAAGATTTGGGTTGCAATTTTTTCTTCCTTTCTTTTTCCCCTTCCTCCTTTCCAAGGCAGCAAACAAATTATATATGTGTAGTCATATGAAACATTTCCACAATAGTCTGAATCTGTTCTTGTAAGGTTAATTTTTCTCTTCTTAAGAGTAAATTGTAGGGGCAGCTAGGTGGCGAAGTGGATAGAGCACTAGCCTGGAAGTCAGGATGACCTGAGTTCAAATGTGGCCTCGGACACTTAATACTTCCTAGCTGTGTGACCCTGGGCAAGTTACTTAACCCCAATTGCTTCAGGAAAAAAAAAAAAAGAGTAAATTGTGGCTGAGAACCAATACTACTCAAGGTCTAAGGTGTCATAATAATTTAAAAGAGAATTTTGTTTTATTGTGTGGATTAATTTTTAATAGTATTTTATTTTTTCCAAATACATGTATAGATAGTTTTCAGTATTTTTTTTTCTTTTTCTTTTTTGCTGAAGCAATTGGGTTTAAGTGACTTGTGTAGAGACAAACTGGGAAATGTTAAGTGTCTGAGGTCAAATTTGAACTCAGGTCCTCCATACTTCAGGATTGGTGTTTTATCCACTGAGCCATCTAGCTGCCCCCAAAGTTCATTTTTGTAAAACTTTGTGTTTTCCATATTTGTCATGTGCAAGAAAAATCAGATCAAAAGGGGGGAAAACATGAAAGAAAAAAAAGCAAACAAATCAACAACAACAAGAAAAAAAGGTGAAAATACTATGCTTTGATCTACATTCAGTTTCCATGGTTCTCTCTCTGGATGTGAATCACCTCATTGTTGAAAAGAGCCAAATCTATCACAATTAATCATTATATAATCTTGCTACTGTGTACAATGTTTGTTTGGGTTCTACTCACTTCATTCAGCATCAGGTCATATAAATCTTTCCAGGATTTTCTGAAATCAGCCTGCTCATTATGTCTTACAGAAAAATAATGTTCCATTACCTTATATATCATAATTTATTCAGCCATTCCCCAGCTGATGGGCATCCACTCAATTTCCAGTTCCTTGCCACAACAAAAAGGTCTGCTATAAACATTTTTTGCACAAGTACGTCCTTTTCCTTCTTTTATGATCTCTTTGGGAAACAGATCCAGTGGAGACACTGCTAAATCAAAATTTTATAGTCCTTTGGGAATAGTTCCAAATTGCTCTCCAGAATGGTTGGATTATTTCAGAACTTACCAACAATGCATTAGTAGTGTAACCCAGTTTTCAAATATCTCTTCCAACAATTATCATTATCTTTTCCTGTCATCTAAGCCAATCTCTGAGAGATGTAGTGTTTCAGAGATATCTTAATTTGCATTTCTCTAATCAATAGTGATTTGGAGCATTTTTTCATCTGGCTAAAAATGACTGATTTTTTTTTTCTGAGAACTATTTGTTCATATCCTTTGACTATCAATTGACCATTATCGATTTATTCTTGTAAATTTTAGTCAGTTCTCTAAATATTTTAGAAATGAGGTCATTATCAGAAACACCAGCCATAAAATATTTTCCCCCAGCTTTCTGATTCCCTTCTAATCTTGGCTGCATTCGTTTTGTTTGTGCAAAACCCTTTTAATTTAATGTAATCAAAATTATCCATTTTGTTTCTCATAATCTCTAGTTCTTCTTTGGCTATAAATTCCTTCCTTTTCCACAGATCTCAGAGGTACACTGGTATGTGGGTTAATTTTTGAGAAAAAATTTAAGTGTTGTAAATATAATCTTGTTATGCATTTTGACAAGGCAGCAGAGTAATATTAACTTTAGAAAAATATTGCATTCATTCTGTTAAATGCCACATTCCTGAGAGACACTAAAAACAGACTTCAGCTAGCCTGCTGGTGATAGTCCTGATTTTAGGGTTAGAACCTACTTTATCAGAGGCAACTGTTTTAGTGTTGTGAGTTGCTTACTTTTTAACTTTTTTCTAGTGAGTAAAAGTTTGGGAGAGAGAGGGCAGAGATGAGATTAGCAATCTATTGTGTTGGACTTGCACACAATGGAATATCAAGTTTTCCAAAGATCCCATGTTGCCTAGTTGTCACAAATCCTGTCTGCAAATTATTCCTAGAGTGCTTCTCTTATGGTTAAAGCTGCAGCTGTATTGGATAACATGGACTTTAAAGTTCTTGTACAAAAAAGGTAGACGTAGTTCATTGGTTATTAACATTTCTAGATTGTTCAGCGAGTGGTATTTTTCATTTGCTTTGAAGCGAAATAAAACAGCATCTTAGACTTCACCTAATATAATCTAAGATTTTTTCATTCTTTGTAAAATGTGTTGGAACCAAGCTTATCTTTTCAGTACCACTGTTTTGTACTAGCTGTGTAATCTTGGACAAATCAATTAATAGACAATAAGAAGAGATTAAGCCTGAATTTTCTCCTCTATAAAATGTGGATAATGATATGTACCATACTTCTTACACTACTTAAGTGTTCCTGGGCAACTAGGAAGTGAAGTGGATAGAGTGCTTACCTTGGAGTCAGGAAGACTGGTCTTCCTGAGTTTGAATCTGGCCTCACACACTTACTAGTAACATTGGACATGTTACTTAAGTCTCACTTTCCTCATCTGCGAAATGAGCTAGAGAAGGAAATGGCAAGCCCCTTCTGTATCCTTGTCAAAAAAAACCCCAGTAGGGTTAAGAACCAGATATGACTAAAAAATGACTTAATGATATGCCTGCTTTACTGTACAAATGAGATGATGTATGTAGAGTACTTTGTAAACTATGAAGCACTACAGTGTATAATCTGCCACCATCACCATTATCTTGAAAGTTCAGTTTTTGAATGTTTATAATGGGAATCAGGAAAGACCTCTTAAAAGAGGTAACACTTTATTTGATCTATTATTAAGGGACTTGAGGGGATTCAAAAGACAGAGGCTATGAGAGTGAGCATTCTAAGCATAAAGGCAAGAGATGGGATGGGGGAAGAGCCAAGGATGAAATAAATAACTTTATGGAGAACATCTAGTGGGGGAGTTTGACCACAGCTCAGTGGAATGTCTAATTAACCTCAAAAGATAGGTTTGAGCCAACTCATGAAGGTTTTCAAATATATGGATCTTTGTAGTTTATCCTAGAATTAATGGGTAACCATTGGAGTTTCTTGCGCTGGGAAGTAATATGATCATACCTGTGCTTTCAGAATGTCAATATGGCAGTTCAAAGGATGATGGATTGGAAGAACAAAAGATTTGGCAAGACCACTTAGGAAACTCAGCTATAATTTCCCAAGCAAAAGATGTTGTTGAGGAGTGGTTGAAGGATCATTGGAGAGAAAGGGACAGATGGGAGAAATGAATGAAAAGCCATGATTTTCTTTTAGAGTAGAGATTTTCTTTTTCAAACATTTTTTCCCTCATTTTAAAAATCATTAGTGATTTAAATACTTGGATTTGAATAGATTGAATTAAGCTGTGAGATAACATTTTTACAAAGATTGAAAATATTTTTCCTGGGCTTATTCATTGAGGTTTTGCTACATGTTAAAAAGATGTCTAATTGTATCCTTTCTCTGTTTTAGGATGTGATAGGCCAGGTTTTGCCTGATGCAACAACTACAGCATTTGAATGTGAGTATGGCTTATATACTTTCTTTTTTCTTCCTTTTTTTGTATATTTCTTTCTGCAGTAATTCTTCAAAGGGTTTATAGCTTGTGTTACTTTTAAAACTGACAAATATAGAGTATTTATGATCATCATATGGTACATTTAAATATTTATAAATTAATGCAAATTTAATGATGATACTGAACTGAGTAATATTTTCTTATTTAATCACATCTTGAGTGTGCATATTTCTACAATATAGCTTTAATTACCAACATGACCTTTATCTGCTCTTGCTTCTCACTGGAATAATATTGCTGGAACTAAATGAAAAGTGTAAACTACCTGTAGGCTGATGAATATTGATTAAGAGATTTTAATCCATTGTAGCTTTTAAAAACTGCAACAAAGTGGAGCTTTTAAACAAATACTGAATAGACTAACACTGTTGCAGCTGGCTTCTTCAGGGCCACTAGGTGGTGGCAGCAAACACATTGGATCTTTGGATTCTACTCAGAAATTGTCCTGGTTGGGCAGCAAGAGGAACAGAGATTGGACACTAAATAGGTTACTAACTAAGAGGATCAAATTTAGGTTCTAATTGAGATAAAAATGCTCTCCAGGAAACTAGAGGGGTAAATGCATAATAGAGCACATCATAGATTCTAGATAGAGCGGGTTCTGAATTAAAAAGTTCAGAGAATGGTGGTAACTATCATTGAAAGGCTTGGATCATCTTAGAAGATAATTTCATTTATTCTTAGATTATATTTATTCTCACATTTATATTATATTTACATCTTAGATGTATATATAATGTAAATATAGTGAAGATTATATTTACTCAGTACTTAATTCTTTCTATTGGTTATTTGAGCTTCCAAACCTAGCAAAGGTTCATTTCATAAACATATTTTCAAGGCTCACCTGTTTCTTCAATCGAAAAAAAATTGATATCTTTAAAAATGTATATCAACTTTTTTCTGAATTTGACTCTCTTTTTCCTCATTCAGTATCTACTCCCTTGTAGCAAAGAATTAAAAAAAAAATTCAACAAAAGTACATTTCTTCCTTTTTAAAAATTCATATTAGCTTCAAATGTGTTATGTATGAATGAGAAAAACTTGTATAAAGAGAAATTTACTTTATGCAAATTTAAAACATCATTCTGAGAATAGCTTTCACCAGATTAAATAAAGGGTTTATGGCAAAAAATAAAGTATGAAACCTCTGTACTAGATCATGTTGACTCCCTGATTTTGGATTAACTGTTACCTTGAATGATACAAAAATGAATTCATCTTTGTATTTTCATCAAAGATGAATTCAAGTCAGAAGTTGAACATACAGTTGATTTATTCCCACTATGCTTATTGGAAGCAAATATGTAAGCTTTCACTCAGGGGTTTGAAACCAGAGTTATGAATTTATAATTCCTTCTTGACATTTTACCCTTTGGCATTAGTTTTAATGCTGAGCCTGTATCTTAGTAACATCTTGAGAAGGTTTTAGGTCAGTGAGACACTTACTAGTCCTGGACAAGTCACTTAATCTCTGTTGTCTCAATTTCCTAATCTGTGGAATGGAGATATTAATAGCATCTACCTCCCAGGATTGTGAAGATCAAATGAGTAAAGTTCTTAGTATAGTGCCTTGGTCCATAGTAAGCACTAAATAAATGTTAACTATTATTATTATTATTATTAATTATATTTACTTGGCAACTAAAAAAGAATGTTTTATGTTAATTAAGTGATCATTTATGTAGAACATGGCAACCAGGCAGAGGAACATAAAGTAACTTGATTTATTTGACTTCCAGTTCTACTGCTAACTTACTGTGTGATGCAGGAAGTCATTTAAAATCTACATCCTTTGTTTTCCTCACTTTTAAAATGAGCCGTTGAATTAAAATCCTTGCAGTTCTAATATTCAATGATTCTAAACATTATTTGTTGAATGTTTCTATTCAGAAAGAGCATTGTATTAGATATCAAGAGGACTAGGTTCTAGTCTTTGCTTAAATTAATTATGTAGCAAATAATGTAAGATCATAGGATAAAATAAATTATTTTCTTTCCTTGGGCTTCAGTTTTTTCATCTATAAAATGAGAAGATGGAACTAAATGGCATGCCATTTTTGAGTCTCTGGCACAGTCTACTTATAACATCTTGAATTGTATTGGAGTAGAGAATAATAAACAGTTTAATAGTAAGTAATAGGACTATAAACATGATTAGTTTGAAATTCTCCTAAATAGTTCTTTAAGTATTGCCCATGATATCTGACACATAGTAAATGCCTAATAAATACTTATTGACTGTCTGTGTGTGATTTGGTTTGGTATATTGTAAAATTTCTAGAAGTTTCATATCCATATTTCCATTTGAGTCTCTTCCCCAAAATAATTTATGATGACTTTTGAATTATCTTCTATTTCCAGAAGTGTTGCTTTTCACAATTTGTGTTAAAAATCAATCATTGAGTGTAAAATTTTCTGTCAGTCTCAAATTCTTTAGTGACTTTTTTTTTTGGTTCCTATATACTTGAAAGACTAAAGAGAAGACCAGAATGATTCAAGCCTGTTGCTTTTGGCTTGCTCTTTGTGCCTGTAGTCCTATTTTTCTACTTACCCTTCCTTCTGCATCTCCCAGGATATAATAGTGATTATGCTTCCAATTTACAGTTAAATAATCATAATCACACTTATAATAAAAACTTATTTGTTTACATAGTCATAGAAACCTTTGTGATGCCTACAAATTCATTAGTACATTAATAAGTATTCAAGTGAATTAGTGTATTCAAGTGAATGAGGTGATAATAATCAGTACTCTGTTTCTTGTGAGGCCTGCTGCTTGGCCTGCTTTTCTACAGGTTATTAGTTTCTGTAAAATAACAGCTTAATTTAGAATATGGAATTGCAAGACACTTAGCCTTCTGAAGTACTTGGCAACTCCAGAGTATCTTAAACTTTTAGGAATTGCTGGCTTACTCTCTTTCTTCTTGAACTATTACCATTCTGTACTCTCTTTCTATTTTATGAAGCTCTGAAGGATTCTGGTTTCAGTATTTTTATTTTATTTTATTTTTTGCTGAGGCAATTGGAGTGAGTGACTTGCCCAAGGTCACTCAGCTAGGAAGTGTTAAGTGTCTGAGACCAGATTTGAACTCAGGTTGTCCTGACTTCAGGGCTGGTGCTGTATTCACTGCGCCACCTAGCTGCCCCTCAGTATTTTTTTTTTTAAACCCAACTCAGATACTGATTTGTGTCCTAAAAACATGTGGTCATTTATAAAAAATTTTTTTGAGTATTGCAGGTTCTTAAAGCTGAGCAGACAAAACTTCTATTAACTCAAAATAATGAAGTAAAAATAGAAAAACCAATCAGATACAATAAAAGTCTACATTTTAAAACAAAATGAAATAATTTTTATAACAGTATTAAGTTAGTTGCAGTATTAAGTTAGCATATATATTAATCAGTATTGAAGATAGCCAGACAATACAGTGAATAAAGTGGTAGATTTGGAGTCAGGAATAATTGAATTAAATTCTTGCCTCAGCCATTTACTAGATGTGACCCTCAGCAAGTTGCTTAAACTTTGTCCTTTAGTTTCTTCATTTATAAAATGGATAATATTAGCACCTATCTTCCAGGGTTGTTGTGACAATCAAGTGAGATGGTGTATGTAATTGGTGTTGTTCAATTGTTTCAGTCATATTCTTGGAAAAGATACTGGAGTGGTTTACCATTTTTCTTTTCCAGCTTCTTTCTTTCTTTTTATTTTTTTAATTAAACTTTTTATTTGCAAAACATATGTATGGGTAATTCTTCAACAATGACCCATACAAAGCTTTTTGTTACAAATTTTTCCCTCCTATTCCCCACCCCTCCCCTAGATGGCAGGAAATCCACTACATGTTAATTATGTTAAAAATACTTGACAAATGGAATATATGTATACATATTTCCACACTTATCAGTGTTGTGCAAGAAACATCGTATCTACAAGAAAAAAAAATTAGAGAAAGAAAACACAATGCAAGAAAACATCAATAGAGAGCATGAAAATGTTATGTTATAGTGCACATTTCATATACCTCTCTCTGGGTGTATATGGCTTTCTTCACTGAACAATTGGAACTGGTTTGAAACATTTCATTGTTGAAGAGAGCCATGTCCATCAGAATTGATCATCATATAGTCTTGTTGTTGCCGTGTATAATGATCTCCTGGTTCTGCTCATTTCACTCAGCATCAGTCCATGCAAGTCTCTCCAGGCCTCTCTGAAATCATCCTGCTGGTTGTTTCTTATAGAACAATAATATTCTTTTTTTTAATTTTAATTTTAATTTTTTTATTTGCAAAACATATGTATGGGTAATTCTTCAACATTAACCCTTACAAAGCTTTCTGTTACAAATTTTTCCTCCCTACTCCCCACCCCTCCCCTAGATGGCAGGATATCCACTACATGTTAATTATGTTAAAATACTTGACAAATCGAATATATGCATACATATTTCCACACTTATTGTTGTATAAGAAAAATCATATCTACAAGAAAGAAAAATCAGATAAAGGAAACACAATGCAAGCAAACATCAATCGAGAGCATGAAAATGTTATGTTGGGGTCCACATTTCACATCCCTCTCTCTGGGTGTGAGACACTTGGCAACTCCAGAGTATCTTAAACTTTTAGGAATTGCTGGCTTATTCTCTTTCTTCTTGAACTATTGATATATCTTGAACTTCTTGAACTGGGCTTTCTTCAGTTAACAATTGGAAGTGGTTTGAAACATTTCATTGTTGAAGAGAGCCATGTCCATCAGAATTAATCATCATATAGTATTGTTGTTGCCATATATAATGATCTGGTTCTGCTCATTTCACTCAGCATCAGTTCATGCAAGTCTCTCCAGGCCTCTCTGAAATCATCCTGCTGGTCATTTCTTACAGAACAATAATATTCCATAACATTCATATACCATAATTTGTTAAGCCACTCTCCAATTGATGGGCATCCATTCAGTTTCCAGTTTCTAGCCACTACAAAAAGGGCTGCCACAAACATTCTTGCACATGTGGGGCCCTTTCCTTCCTTTATGATTTCTTTGGGATATAAGCCCAATAGAAATGCTGCTGGGTCAAAGGGTATGCACAGTTTGATAACTTTTTGAGCATAAGAACAATAATATTCCATAACATTCATATACCATAATTCAGCCATTCTCCAATTGATGGGCATCCATTCAGTTTCCAGTTTCTAGCCACTACAAAAAGGGCTGCCACAAACACTCTTGCACATGTGGGGCTTTTTCCTTCTTTTAAGATTTCTTTGGGATATAAGCCCAATAGAAACACTGCTGGGTCAAAGAATATGTACAGTTTGATGACTTTTTGAGCATAGTTCCAAATTGCTCTCCAGAATGGCTGGATCCGTTCACAGTTCAACCAACAATGTATCAGTGTCCCAGTTTTCCCACATCCCCTCCAACATTCCTCATTATCTTTTCCTGTCATCTTAGCCAATCTGACAGGTGTGTAGTGGTACCTCAGAGTTGTCTTAATTTGCATTTCTCTGATCAATAGTGATTTGGAGCACCTTTTCATATGACTAGAAATAGTTTTAATTTCAGCATCTGAAAATTGTTCATATCCTTTGACCATTTATCAATTGGAGAATGGCTTGAATTCTTATAGATATGAGTCAATTCTCTATATATTTTAGAAATGAGGCCTTTATCAGAACCCTTAAATGTAAAGATGATTTCCCAATTTATTGTTTCCCTCCTAATCTTGACTGCATTGGTTTTGTTTGTACAAAACATTTTTAACTTAATGTAGTCAAAATTATCTATCTGGTGTTCAATTAAGAGTTCCAGTTCTTCTTTGGACATAAATTTATTCCATCTCCACAGGTCTGAGAAGTAAACTATTATCCGTTCCTCTAATAACTTATAATATCACTCTTTATATCCAAATCATGAACCCATTTAGATCTTACCTTGGTATGTGGTGTTAGGTGTGGGTCAAGCCATAATTTCTTTCATAATAGTTTTCAATTTTCCCAGCAGTTTTTCTCAAGTAGTGAGTACTTATCCCAGAAGCTGGGGTGTTTGGGTTTATCAAACACTAAATTGGAATAGTCATTGCCTAGTTTGTCCTGTGATTCTATCCTATGCCACTGATCGACTCCTCTATTTATTAGCCAGTACCAAATGATTTTGATGACTGCTGCTTTATAATATAGTTTTAGATCTGGTACAGAAAGGCCACCTTCATCAGCCTTTTTTTTCATTAATTCTCTTGAAATTCTTGATCTTTTGTTCTTCCAAATCAGCTTTGCTAGTATTTTTTCTAGATCTGTAAAATAATGTCTTGGGAGTTTGATTAGTATGGCACTTAAATAAGTAAATTAGTTTGGGTAGTATGGTCATTTTTATTATATTCGCTCGGCCTACCCATGAGCACTTGATGTTTTTCCAGCTGACTAGGTCTGATTTTATTTGTGTGGAAAGTGTTTTGTAGTTTAATTCATATAGTTCCTGACTATCCCTTGGCAGATAAATTCCCAAATATTTTATACTATCAACAGTTATTTTGAATGGGATTTCTTTTTGTATTACTTGCTGCTGAACTTTGTTGGTAATATATAAAAATCCTGCTGATTTATGTGGATTTATTTTGTATCCTGCTACTTTGCTAAAGTTGTGAATTGTTTCTAGTGATTTTTTAGTTTAGTCTCTAAGGTTCTCTAAGTATACCATCATGTCATCTGCAAAGAGTGATAATTTGGTTTCTTCATTACCTACTCTAATTCCTTTTATCTCTTTTTCTTCTCTTATTGCCAAAGCTAACATTTCTAATAAAATATTAAATAGTAATGGTGACAGTGGGCAGCCTTGTTTCACTCCTGAACTTACTGGGAATGGTTCTAGTTTGTCTCTACCACATAAGATGCTTACTGATGGTTTTAAGTAGATGCTACTAATCATTTTAAGGAAAAGCCCATTTATTCCTATACTCTCTAGTGTTTTTAATAGGAATGGGTATTGGATATTATCAAATGCTTTTTCTGCATCTATTGAGCTAATCATATGGTTTTTGTTAGTTTGGTTATTAATACAATTGATTATGCTGATAGTTTTCCTGATATTGAACCAGCCCTGCATTCCTGGTATAAATCCTACTTGGTCATAGTGTACTATCCTGGGGATGACTTTTTGTAATCTCATGCATCAATATTCATTAGGGAAATTGGTCTATAGTTTTCTTTCTCTCTTTTCACCCTACCTGGTTTAGCTATCAGCACCATATCTATATCACAGAAGGAATTTGGTAGTACACCTTCTTTCCCTATTTTTTCAAATAGTTTATATAGTGTTGGAATTAATTGTTCTTTGAATGTTTGGTAGAATTCACATGTAAATCCATCTGGCCCTGGAGATTTTTTTCTTAGGGAGTTGATTGATAGCTTGTTCTATTTCTTTTTCTAAAATGGGGCTATTTAAATTATTTGTTTCCTCTTCTGTTAACCTGGGCAATCTATATTTTTGTAGATATTCCTACATTTCATTTAGATTGTCAAATTTATTGGCATAAAATTGGGCAAAGTAACTCCTAATTATTCTGATTTTTCCTTCATTGGAGGAAAGTTCTCCCTTATCATTTTTGAGACTAACAATTTGATTTTCCTCTTTCCTTTTTCTAATCAAATTAACTAAAGGCTTATCTATTTTGTTGGTTTATTCATAAAACCAACTCTTAGTTTTATTTATTAATTCAATAGTTTTCTTATTTTCAATTTTATTAATTTCCTCTTTTATTTTCAGAATTTCCAATTTGGTATTTAATTAAGGGTTTTTAATTTGCTCTTTTTCTAGCTTTTTTAATTGTAAGCCCAATTCATTGATCTTCTCTTTCTCTATTTTATGCAAGTAAGCATCTTAGAGATATAAAATTACCCCTTATAACTGCTTTAGTTCTCTCTCATAAATTTTGGTATGTTGTCTCATTATTGTCATTCTCCTGGATGAAATTATTGATTGTGTCTATGATTTGCTCTTTCAACCATTCATTCTTTAGGATTAGATTATTTAATTTCCAATTAACTTTTGGTCTGTTTTCTCCTGGCCTTATATTGCATGTCAGTTTTATTGTATCATGATCTGAAAAGGATGCATTTCCTATTTCTGTTTTTCTGCATTTGATTTTGAAGTTTTTATGCCCTAACACATGATCAATTTTTGTATAAGTTCCATGAACCCCTGAGGAAAAAAGTAAACTCCCTTCTATTGCCATTCAATTTCCTCCAAAGATTTATCATACCTAACTTCTCTGACATTTTGTTTACCCCCCTACCTTCTTTCTAATTTATTTTGTGGTTTGATTTATCTAATTCTGAGAGAGCAAGGTTGAGATCCCCCACTAATATAGTTTTCCTGTCTATTTCTCCTTGCATCTCTGTTAGTTTCTCCTCTAGGAATTTGGATGCTATACCACTTGGTACATATATATTTAGTATTGATACCGCTTCATTGTCTATGGTACCCTTTAGTAAAATATAGTTTCCTTCCTTATCTCTTTTAATTAGATCTATTTTTGCTTTTACTTGATCTGAGATAAGGATCGCCACGCCTGCTTTTTTTTTGTTCACCTGAAGCATAAAACATTCTGCTCCAGCCCTTTATCTTCACTCTATATGTATCTCTGTGTTTTAGATGTGTTTTTTGTAAACAACATATTGTAGGATTCTGGCTTTTAATCCAGTCTGCTAACTGCTTCTGTTTTGTGGGAGAGTTCATCCCATTCACATACACAGTTAAGATAACTAAATCTGTATTTGCTGCCATCTTATTTGCCCAAAGTTATGTTTTTCTCTTCCCTTTCCCCTTTCTCTCTTCCCCCCTCCCCAGTATTTTGTTTTTGATGACCACCTCCCTCTAACAGTCCTCCCCCCTTTAGAACCCCTCCCTCTTTTTTACACCTTTCCCCTAATTTTCCTATTTTCCTTTCTATTAATCTATTCCTTTCTTTTCCTCCTTTCCCTCCTACTTCCCTATAAAGAGGGACAAATTTTTCTGTGAAACCAAATGTGTCTGATATACTCTTTTAGAGCCCAGTCTAATGAGACTAAGATTCACACAATGCTCATTGCCTTCCCTTCTTTCCCTCAATTATATTAGATTTTCTATGTCTCTTCATGAGATTTTACCTTTTTTTTAACCTCCTTTTTTTTTACTTTATTTTACCTCTTTTCCCCTCTTTTTTCCAGTATGATAGCCCTTCCACCTCTATTTTCTTTTCCATTATTATCAAAGTAAAATCAAATTATATCCCCATTCTTTAAGTATACCCGTAGTAGAAATATAGTTTTCAAGAGTTCTTTCCTTTTTACCTTTTTATGCTTCTCTTGATTTCTGTGTTAGGAGGTCAAATTTTTTGTTCAGATCTGGTCTTTTCATTAGAAATAGGTGAAATTCTCCTGTATCATTGAATGATCATCTTCTTCCCTGGAAGATGATGCTCAGTCTAGCTGGATAACTTATTCTTGGCTGTAATCCAATTTCTTTTGCCTTTCAGAATATCTGATTCCAGGCCCTTCGATCCTTTAATGTGGAAGTTGACAGATCTTGTGTGATTCTAATTACAGTTCCTCGGTATTTGAATTGTTTCTTTCTAGCTGCTTGCAATATCTTTTCTTTGGTGAGATAGTCCTGAAATTTGACCACAATATTCCTTGGGGTTTTAATTTTGGGGTCTTTTTCAGGAGGTGAACTGTGAATTCTTTTGATGGCAATTTTGCCTTCTGATTCTAAAACATCAGGGCAGTTTTTTTCATGATTTCCTGGAAGATAGCATCTTGGTTCTTTTTTTCATCATGGCTTTCAGGGAGTCCAATAATCCTTAGATTGTTTCTCCTAGATCTGTTTTCTAAGTCAGTTGTTTTTCCTAGGAGATATTTCCTATTTTCTTCTATTTTTTCATTTTTTTGTTTTTGTTTGACTGATTCTTGAAGTCTTATTGAGTCATTTACTTCTGTTTGTTCAATTTTAATTTTTAAAGTATTATTTCCTTCAGTTATCTTTTAGCTCCTTTTATAACTGGCCAATTGAATTTTTTGGCTCATTGCATTCTTTTTCCGTTTTGCCAATTTATTTTTCAGTAAATTGTTTTTTTTTTTTTTCCAATTCATCAGTTTTGTTTTTCAGTAAGTTGGTGTCTTTCCATTTCACCGATTTTGTTTTTCAGTGAATTGTTGTCTTTTTCCATTTGACCACTTTTGTTTTTCAGGGAATTGTTGTCTTTTTCCAATTCACCAATTTTGTTTTTCAGTGAATTGTTGTCTTTTTCCATTTCACCAATTTTATTTTTCAGTGAATTGTTGTCTATTTCCATTTCACCAATTTTGTTTTTCAGTGAATTGATGTCTTTTTCATATCTCTTTTGCAGGGCATTATATCCTTCTTGCACTGATCTCAATTCATTTCCCCATTTTTCTTCTAACTCTCTTTTGAGATTCTTTATGCAATCTTCCAGGAAAGCCTTGTGAAATGGGGACGAGCTCATGTCCGCCTTTGTGGCTTCCTCTAGGGTTGCTTTCCCTTTAGGAACCTCAGAATCTGGGGTCTGCCCTTCTTTCTCTCCATAAAGGCTGTCTATGGCAAGAGCTCTCTTCTGTTTCTTACTCATTTTTTAGAGCTTGAGGTTTGTTTAAAGCAGGGGACCGGCAGCCGTTTCAATTTGCCCTGGGGCAGTTTTCATAGTTGACTTCCGGTGCAGGGCTGGTGGGGCCAGGTCTGTGCTCTCAGCTGTTCTCAATCCACCCTTTACCACAGCCAGATCTGTCAAAGCACCTGCCCACAAGCAGAGCAAAGTGGCCCAAGCATCTCCCAGGGACTTCCCAGGTGCTTAGAATCTGCTACATTCTGTCCCAGCCCCGGTTTTCTGCCCTGGCTGTGCACTGGTGCCTGAGTGAGGCAAGTGGCCCGATCCCCTGCCCATCTGAAACAGACCTGCTCCGGAGTTCTTCCAAGGTAATTTTTGATAGAAATGTGTTGTGCTCCAAATGTTTGATGGAGCCCTCACTCCAGAACTAGTTCAGAGGCTTAATTTGTTCTGGGTCTGAGGGAAGATCAGAGGAGCTCACAGAGAGTGGTGTTTGCACTTCGCCATCTTGGCTCTGTCCCCCTACCACCCTTCCACCCCCCCCAGCTTATTTCTTAGATGAGGAAACTGAGGTAGACAGAGTGAAGTGCCCTGTTCTGTATCACACAGCCAGGAAGTATTTGAACCCAGCTGTTCCTGACCCTAGATAAGGTACACCATCCATTGTGCCCCCCAGTACCCAATATAACAGGTGTTATATGTCTGTTGGCTATTATGATTAATACAAAATCAAATGTAGATTAATAATGTAGATTAAACAAATTAAAATTAAGGATCTTCCATATTGTATGTAATGAGAAGCAATGTGATTAGTGGTTGGGGGCTGGCTTTGGAGTCAGGAAGACTTGGGCTCATCTTCCTTAGATGTCTCTGCTGTGAGACCTGGACAAGTCAATCAGTCTTTCAGTCCTCAGACAGCCTTTTTTTTTTTTTTTTTCAATAGACATACACACAAAAGAATGAAAGAAAGTAAAACAACAGCATGCTTTAGTCTGCATTCAGACTATTAGTTCTCTTTCTGGAGGTGGATAGTCTGCTTCATCATTAGTTCTTTGGGATTGTCTTGTATCATTGTATTGCTGAGAATAGCTAAGTCAAGCTATATTGATAATACTGTGTACAATGTTCTTCTCGTTCCATTTGTTTCACTTTGTATCAGTTCATGTATGTTTTTATAGGTATTTTTTATCATCCTGCTTGTCATTTCTTACAGCACAATAAGATGATGTTGCAATCATATATCATACATAGCTTGATTACCCATTCTCTAAACGATGGGCAGGCATCTCTTTGATTTCTAATTCTTATCCTCCACAAAACGAGCTGCTATAAATATTTTTGTACAAATAGGTTCTCCATACACACACATACATACACACACAAACTTTTTTTTTAAATGTCTTTGTAATATAGATCTATTGTAGTGGTATTGCTGGATCAAAGGATATTTATGGTTTTATGGGCCTTTGGGCATAGTTCCAAATTGCTCTCCAGAATGGTTGGATCATTTCATAGCTCCACCAACAGTGGATTAGTGTCCTAGTTTTTCCACATCCCCTCCAATATCCACATTTTCCTTTGTTGTCATTTTACTCAGTCTGATAAGTATGAGGTAGTACCTCAGAGTTGTTTTGATTTGCATTTCTCTGATCAATAGTGATTTTAGAGCATTTTTTTCATGTGACTGCAGATAGTTTTGATTTTTTTGCCAGATACCTTTATAAGACTATAAATTATATACGGCAGCTAGGTGGCGCAGTGGATAGAGCACCAGCCCTGAAGTCAGGAGGACCTGAGTTCAAATGTGGTCTCAGACACTTAATACTTCCTAGCTGTGTGACCCTGGGCAAGTCACTTAACCTCAATTGCCTCAGGGGAAAAAAAAGACTATACATTTTAGAAAGTGCATTCTTCCTATCTTGACTTTCCTTCACCAATGAAAATCACAAATATGCTTTTTAAACATTATATAACAATGTATTACACTTATATAAGAATTCATTTGAGACCCAGAATTTGAAGGCTAGAGATAAGGACTGAAACTGTGATTACAGTGGTATTGAGACTCTCTTACCTGAGGAAACTCCTTGTAGGAATGAAAATTAGCAACTTGGAATCTTAGAAAGCTGACTGGATCACAGAGAGGTTAAGTGCCTTGCCCAGGGCCACATGCTCAGGACTATATAGCTAGAACAAGTCAGAGGTGGGACTTGAGCCAGGCTTTGGGGCTGGCTGTCTATACATTGGACTATAAAGCCTCTCTAAAGGGAACTATCAGATACTGAAATTAGTCTTATTTCTTAAATCCTTGATTTAAAATAACTACTTGATTTGTTCTCCTTATTTGTAAATATGATCTTGAAAATTCCTAGAAAAAATTATTTTGTGTTCAGTGCTAGGTGCAATATTGGGGGTGGGGTAGACGGGATCTCACCTATCATGTGCTTCAGTGCGCATCTGGCCAAGACCAGCTTGGTCTCCAAGAAGGGTAGTGCCAGAGGAGGATGGTTTAAGGCAGTTCTTTATTCAGCACTTCCTCTTTCCCTTACAGCCAGCCTCTCTTATATCTTCCCTCCTCTCCTAGCCTCCACTCCTAGCTTAGTCCCTCCTCATCACCTGACCCCTCCTCTTTGCCTCCTACCTTCCTTCCCCCACTCTGTGGTCATGCCTTTAGTTCACTTGCCCACACCTATCATTAGCATTTAAGTTTGTAATGAAAGGAGGCATTCAGTCTCAAGGGAATCACAGACCACACCCTTAGATCCTCAATTCAAAGACAAACTTCTCTCACCAGGGTCCCCCCAAAATCCCGGACTGACAGTTCAGTAACATTCACAGATAATTTGTCTGAATCATCACAAATTTGATTTTATTGAAGTGACTGAGGTGTTACAGTATCAGGAATGCATTTTGTGGGAGAAGGGTATCCCAATATTTGGTTGTTAAATCCTGCAGAAGTAAGATTTTATAGGACTAATCAAGCACTGGTTCCTTTTGGATTTGTTATTGGAAATTTCTGGAATTTAGAGATACTCTTGATCAGGTATTAAATGAAATGCTGCATGATACAATTGAAAAAGAACTAGTATTGATGTCAAATTTTTAGATTCAGTTCTGTTTCTCATACTATGAACTTTCCTTCTAATTGGACTGAAACTTGGTTTTACCACTTGAAACTGGGGAGACTAATTCTCATATTACCTTCTTGCCAGAGCTGTTTATTGCTATTTTTGGTGATGATAATGAAAGTTCAAATGGGTTTCACTGGTATAAGAGGAGAATCTTGTTATATTAGCTATTTTAATTTTTGGATGTATTTATTCTGAATCTTCTTTGTAAGGATCTCATAGCTATTCATCCAAAAATAAAAATGTTTGATTATATAAATGATAGACATAAAGACTCACAAGGTTTTTGTGGAAAATATGATTTGACAGTAGAAATTGGAAGCTCCAGTTATGATCCCATGATGATAGCTAATACCTAAGATAGACTATCTACTTGGAAACTTTTTTAGTTTCTAGTCTTTGGCTTCCCTAACTTGTATAGCAATGCTTTCCTTCCTTTTCTCTCTTTGGAAAATGAGTCTTTAGTTTTCTGATTGATTCTTAACATTGAAGATTTGTAACAAAGAATGTTTAATAAATTAATTTTCTATTTATTTTTGTATCTTGATTGCTTTTATATGAATCTCATATGATTCACTGCCACTTCAGTAGGTGTATGTTTTGCCTTTAGTCCCATAGCCTCTGCTGCTATTTATAAAGTTAGCATTATGTTTGCCATTTTTACCACCTCTTTACCTGAGGCTGCATTTCTTCTACTATTGGGCCTTTATGTTCTTTTTGTTTCTCTTTTGGATTGCATGTTGCTCCATATAAAATCACCAACAACATATGGCCTGTTATGATTCTCTTTTCCTAAACTCTGCCATTTTGTATATTTGTGACACACTGCAGATTTTGTGAAGATTGCTTCATAATATTTGTTTACCATCTGCTGCACTCTATTTGGTATCTTGCTAGGATTTTTTCCTCCATTTTAAGTGACATTAACAAAATCCAGCCAGTACATAGATTCTCTGGTTCTACTTTTGCTTCCCTAATGTGCTGGAAAATCATATTACTATGCTTCAGGCAAGTAGAGAAGCCTGAAATTCTGGTTGTAAACCAGTATATAAGATTATTCCCCTCCTCTACAATTTTTCTTTTTGGTCATATCCAGTTATGATTTTTGGTCAGATGGTAAAGAACTTCTATATATAAGACAAAAATTGTTTTAAATACTCAGTTAATTTCCCTTTACTTTTCTTCATTTGAGGCCACACTAGACTGTTGGGTATTTGAAAGATTATGGAATGAGAGTTAAGAAACCTGGCATCTAGTCTTAGTTCTGTCATATTTTAGCTGGCTGACCTTATAGATATCAATTCAACTCTGCAGACCTCAGTTTCCTCATCTATAAAATTGGATTAGACAATCTCCAGTTCTCCTGTGTCTCTAATATATAATCATTTTGGTTTTTAGTAAAACTTTTAGTGCCATGCATTATACTTTAATATATTTTCATGAGTTAGTTTTTTATGCTGTTGTTGTTGAGTCTTTTCAATTATATACAACTCGTCTCCCCATTTGGGGTTTTCTTGACAAAGATGCTGGAGTAGTAGTTTGCTTTTTCCTTCTCCAGCTCATTTTTACAGATGAGGAAATTTAAGCAAACCAGAGTAAGTGACTTCGCTAGGATCACACAGCTAGTAAGTTTCAAAGTCTATATTTGAGTTCATAAAGAAGAATCTCCTGACTCCAGGTCTAGCACTTTATCCATTGTTACACCTAGCTGTCCTTTTCTTTTGTTATTGTTTGTAATATTTTATTTTTTTTCCAGAACTGATCATCCTTGATATGTGAGAGGGTTTGTTTGTTTTAGCTAAATGCTCAATTTATTTAACAAAGTAATTCTTTTTTTGGGGGGGAGGGGGTGTCACTAAATCACTAGATATATGCTGTTCTTTATTTACTGTTGACCCGGCTGTCTGGATTTTCCTCTCAAATTTGACTAATTACATTTTTATCATATTTTTATTTGAGCTCAACAAATATAAGCAACCCTTAAAGTATGTAAAACATTGTAGTGGATAATGGAAGAGATAAAAAGTTTTGATAAAGCCCAGTCCTTATACTCTTCTACTTTAATAAACAGCAGGGGGCATATCACATATTTGAAAATTTTAATTCAATAAGCAATATTTAGTGCCTGTAATGTGTAAGGCACTGTGATAGTAACCAAGAATTTGAAGGCAAAAAAGAAAAAAAAATTCTTGCTCTTAAGGGAGTTTCCATTCTGAAAAATAATATAAGTATTTAAGAGTGATAGAAACAAACTGCTGTGTGAGTTCCAAAGTGGAAAGGATCAATGTAGCATTGTGAAAGGAATCATGGACCTGAACCTTTATAGACTTATAGACAACTTAATAGTTTGATTTCTCTCAGCCTCCAATTTCCTTTATCTATAAAAAGAATCTGATAATACTTGTCTCCCTCTGTAGAAGTAGTTGTCTACCTCTATGGATGGTTGTGAAGAAAGTACCTTGTAAATCTTAAAATACTATATAATGTTAGTTATAATAACAACTTAGGTAAAGCTTTACTTAGGAAGTGACATCTGAATTAAACTTCAGAATCTGGCTCAATGGGCAGAGACTGGCATTTCAAACCATGGGGACTTTGTGAGAAAAGACCTGAGGCAAGAAAGCCCAGGGCATACATAGAAATTACCTGAAGCATATGGGCAAGAATGGTTTGTTATCTGACTGTGAAAGACTTTGAAGGCCAGGAAGAGCTTAATTTTTACTAATTAGGCTGTAGGGAACCATTGAAAAGATTAGGCTACATTTTCAAATACAACATAGAAGGGCCTGATTATTTACTCTTATTTTGCCTCTAAGTAATTGGTTAGTTATAGTCTCATGGTCCAAATATCCAGTTTTCCTCTCAGTGTAAGTTAAATGAGGAAGAGAGTAGTTTATTTTTCAATGTAATTATCTGTTTAAAAAAATTAAACTGCATTTAAATCCTAGCTGAGTATATTAAAGATACATAGTCTTAGAAAATTGTCTGAAGTACTGAAAGGTTAAATTACTTGCCTAGGCCACGCAGTGAGAGTAGACCTCAAGTCTTTCCTAGTTCAAGGCCAGGCCTTCATCCTTTGTCCCTAAGGATCTTTCATTACCATGTGCTCTAATTTTGTTTTCATTTCCAAGTTTAAGAAGAGTACTTATTTCTACTTATCCTAAGTTGTCATTGGTGTTAGTTTCCTCTTGGGATAGCTTGGAGACTTTTTAGATTTACATTAAAAGTCCCTCTGATCAAAGTTTGTCTTCAAGTGTCATCTTCCTTAGTGTCAAAGTCTCCCAATGTCTCCCTTTAGCCTAAAGGATCATTTTCTCCTTCCTCAGCTTCCTTTTTTTAAGGGCTCCTATTTCCTCTGCTTCATTGGTACAGAAGCATAGAAGGTAAGAAACTTAATAGTATGAGTTACTAATATGAAACAGTATTGTTTCCAGACATGAAAAGGTTTCTCAGCTTGTAATGCTCAGGGAGAAACTGAGGCAGTATCACACATTGGAAATTAGATAATACTTTATTGATGTTAATTGAGAGTTCAGAATCCATAGCTATGGATCAGGACTGCTGGGACTCTTGTCTCAAAGCACACAGTCCATTGAGAGTTTAGACTGACAGACATGCCAGCCGACTGGATCTCAAGCAAGTCCAGCAAATAATAAGTTTGGTCATAACATTTTTATAGACCTTCTGCGCTCAGACTCAGAAGGAGGAGTTGAGCACCTGGGGGGGGGGCAGGAAGGAAAATTGAGTTCCAGGAAGGGCTATCAATTCAATTCTGACAGGTAGGGAGT
The DNA here is from genome assembly GCA_023553655.1 of Myrmecobius fasciatus. NCBI lineage: Eukaryota > Metazoa > Chordata > Mammalia > Dasyuromorphia > Myrmecobiidae > Myrmecobius > Myrmecobius fasciatus. Next base: position 57,842 of record JAJPUD010007103.1, read on the forward strand.
AAAGGATGCTTGTAAAGTAACTAGGAAACAGTAAGTCTGAAGTCAAAAGATAAGGGGTACATCAAGATGGACCATCTGGAGGTTTTATGATCCCTTTGAATGTAAGTCCAATTATTTCTGATGGTCGGAAGGAGGTTGCTATTTGGGGGGCAGAACTATCAAGGGAAACTGAAACAGAGCAGCTGAGGGAAACTGAGACACGGGAACTGTGGCACAACAAGCTATTTTACTAACATCAGAAGTGACCCTCCTTCATTATTTAGATTTTTTTATGAACTGAAATTTATATAATAGTATTACTTTAGTGACTGACATTATTGAAACTTTTAATATACCATTTTGCCATTACCAAAAGCTAAGCCTTTTATATATCAGACACCATTTTGTGAAACAGTCAGTATATCTTCTAGCACAAATAAATTTTAGTAGAAAATTTTATGAAGTTTTCCACCAGAGGCTTAGGTATTGTATTTTCATGCTATATTTATTTTATTTTTTAAATCTCTCTGGCATTTTCACCAGGGTTAATGGTTCGTACTGCATTTTTATGAAAGTTTCTTTTAGAAAATAATCCTTTTTAAAAGATTAGCCTAGTACTTAACATTAAAGACTGAAGTAGATAATTCTAAAGAGCAAAATTTAGAAAAAAGATAAATCTATGCAATTAAGTACTTTATTGAGAATCCTTTTTATTGGGAGAAGATCTGTAATTTCATTGGTCTAAAGAACCCTTAATGAGAAATCTCCCTTTACCAAAATAGTAGACATCTCTGAAGTTTAGGAGTTGTCACGTGCCCTGGGTCAAAAAGTCAGAATCTATAAAAGATAGGACTTAAAGCCAGGTTTTCCTGGCTAGCTAGAAAACATCAAAAGAATAGAGTTGGAGGAAACCTCAAAGCCATCTAGTTAAACATATATAGGAATCCCATTTGCAATATTCTCAAAATACTTTTTATTTTTTTTATTTTTTGCTGAGGCAATTGGATTTAAGTGATTTGCCCAGGGTCACACAGCTAGGAAATGTTAAATGTCTGAGGCCAGATTTGAACTCAGCTTCTTCTGACTTCAGGCAGTTTACTTTTTAAAAAAAAAATTACCTTTTTCCCAATTACCTGTAAAAACAATTTTTAGTATTCACTTTTTATCTCCCTCCACTTCCTCTCCTTTTTCCTTGAGGTAATAAGCAATATGATATGGATTATATATGTGCAATCATATAAAACATTTCCATATTAGTCATTTTGTAGAAGAAAACTAACAACAACAACAAAAAAAGAAAGTGAAAAATCATATGCTTTGTTCTGTATTCAAAATCCATCAGTTCTTACTCTGAAGGCAGATAGTATTTTTCATCTAGAGTCCTTTGGGATTGTGTTAGATCATTATGTTGCTGAAAATAGGTAAGTCATTCAGAGTTGTTCATTATACAATATTGCTCTTACTGTATATAATGTTTTCCAGCTCCCTTAACTCTGCATCAATTCATTTAAGTCTTTCCAGGTTTTGCTGAAATCCTATTTGTCATTTCTTATAGCACAATACTACTCCATTACAATCACACCACAACTTCTTCAGCCATTCTCCAAATGATGGACATCCCCTCAAATTCTACTTCTTAGAGTAATGGTCACTTTTGATAAATATATATTTTATTGCTTTATGCCTTTTTTTGATGATAATCAGATGATCATTGATTAATGTTATATCTGGCTATATTTAATTTTTCCCTTTTTAAAAAAGTGTATTTATTTAAAACTTAAATACAAAATAGTAAAAAAAAAACACTGTCACATACACAGCAGTACATGAGAGGATAAAAAATATGTAGCAATAAATTTCCATTTCAAGAAAGCATATATATTAATAGAAGACATCCTATTCAGAACTATTCATCTTTGTTTCCTTGTAGGGTTTTTTTTTTTGTTCTCTGCTGTGTATTTTTTATTCTCTTTTCTTTTCTCCCACCACCCCTAAGTGGACTACAGTGTGTGTATATATACATATATCTATAACAGTATTAATGTGGCTGACATATAATGTAGATTTCTCTCTTTAGATTGAATCTTTTAAAAAAATTATTATTCAGGAATAATAAGACAGTCTAAGGGTATGTTAAGATATTTATTAATGACAAAAATTTCAACATCTTTAACATTAATTTATCTGTTAACTCAGTACCACATCAGTTATTAAATATTACTAAATTGGAGAAGTCTTTTCCTATAAGCAATTGCTCATATTGAATATTTTTCCCCCTTAACTTTGACTTTATCTGAGATCAATGATTACTAGCCATACTTGCTTTTTTTTTTTAATGAATTCTACTCCTGATCATTGTTACTGTATTTGCATATTATCTCTTTATTTCCTATCCTTGCTAATTCTATTAGCTGCTAGCTTGCCTTGCTTAATCTCTCCCTCTCCAAAGAGCTCTCCCTTAACCTTTTCCCCCATCTTTTTCCTCTCTCTATCCCATTCCCAATAATTTATATATTTTATCTCACTCTTGTTAATCTATACACTCTTCTATATTCTGTCTTATCCTATTCCTTCCCTTCTTATTTCTTTATAAATTTTGGAGTTTTATATCCCTCTGAATATATGTATTATTCACTCTTTAAATCATTTCTGATGTGAGTAGGATTTCAGAATTACCAGCCATCTTCGCCCATCTAATTCTTCTGTATTAATTCTTACTCTCATACCTCATTAATATATCATTACTGTTTTTACCTTTTCCTTCATAGTTTTACTTTTTAGATTCACATCATACTAAACTCTACCCCAGTCTTTTTTGTTTAGTTTTAGTAAAGAATCTTGCATGATCTTAACTTTTATATTGTATTACTGAATCAACTAGCTTTTTGTGTTTATATTTTTTTGGTCAAAATCAACAAAATTAACAGAGTGAAATTTTGTGTTGTATGCCTTCCATTCAATTTTGAGATTGTAAAGATATGGTCTGCTATAAAAAATTATTTGTAAAAGGATCTGAGTTTTTTTCCTTCTTTTCATCGAGAAAAATTTGTACATATGTATACATTATTTGCACTTCAAAAAATAACAGCTACTAATGTTTATATCTGGTGGTTCCACTGTCATTAATTATTAAAATGTTTTCAAAAACAATAAATGTTTTCTACTGCAAGCCTCATGGTTTTGGGATGACATGGTTCTATTGAATTTCTGATTATATTTTTGTTTTTGTTTTTGTTTTTAACCTCCATTGCTTTTGAATGTTTTGTTAAATAAGAGAAAACTCAGAGTTTGACTTTTGACTTTGCCACCATGGTCACTTTTGTGACTTACCTTCTTAGTAACCTCATCTGTGAAATAAGAGGGCAGTAATAATTGCCCTTCAAGGTTCTTTCTATCCATAAATATATGATACTGTGATTTTTGATCTAGTGTTTTCTCAGTAGTGTTTCTACAAATGGTTTATCTTTATAAAAGAGTTTGGGGGTCAGTTGCTTTCAAGTGTAGCCTATACCTTTTAGTCTACTACCTGACTTGTATTTACTTCCATTATCCCCAGATCTAAGGCAATTCAATGGTATGTTGGGATATTTCTTTATTCATGACAAAAATTTCATCCTCTCTAATGTTAATTAATCCAGTAGTTCAATACTACTCCAGTTTTTAAATATTATTATCAAATTGGAGAAATTGCTTTTCCTATAAACAGTTGTTAATATTTCTTTATATAAAAAACCTTTAATCTTTTGGCTTAAATAAACAACAAAATCAGTGATTATATGACATATTAGTGGGATAACAAATAACAAAACAAAGACATTTCAGTTATGAGAAAGATCACAGAGTCACCTCTACCACCAATTTTACTATTGACTTCTCATCTCCTAAACAGAATCCTACCATCAACACTCAATATCATAGCCAAAGTCTCTCAAATGCTTTTTGTTTTTTTCTCAAACAAGAGTTAAACTCACTTCTTTTATTTTTTATTTTTTTTATATTTTTATATATGTATATATTTTTTAAATTTTATTTTATTTGCATAACATATGTGTGGGTAATTCTTCAACAATAACCCTTACATAGCTTTCCGTTACAAATTTTTCCCCCCAACTCCCCACCCCTCCCCTAGATGGCAGGATATCCAAACTCACTTCTTTTAAAGAATAAGTTCTAACACTTCCTAGTTGTGTGACCCTGGGCAAGTCACTTAACTCCAGTTGCCTCAGCAAAAAAAAAAAAAAAAAAAAGGAAAAGAAAAGAAAAAGAAAGAAAGAAAAAAAGAGTAAGTTCTTTCATCATCCTCTTTCTCTCTAATCACATTTTTCCTCAAACCATCATTGTTAGCAATCTATTCTGAATAAATGTTAAATCCAATTTCTTTTTAGGTGATAATTAAGGTGGGAGAAGAGAAAAAGCATTTAAAGGGAAAGAGGAGGAAAAAAGGAATAAGCATTTATGTAGCACTATGTGCCAAGCACAGTGCCAACTTTTATAAATATTATCACATTTGATCCTCACAACCCTTTGAGATAGCTACTCTTATTCCTCCTCCTTCCCAATTTACAGTTGACGAAACTGAGACAGAAAGTTTGATGACTTGCCCAGAGTCCCAGAACTAATAAAGTGTCTAAGAACACATTTGAATTCAAGTTTTAATGATATCATGCCCTGTGCCTGTAACTCTTCAAATTTAAAACATCATATTCTTAGAGATTTCTTATAGATCAGAGTTAAAATTCCCATTTTTCAAGGAATTTCAATTAAACTCAATGTTCAAGATTCCATAGCCTCTTAAAAATTCATGAACAAAATCTGCAGTTTCTGAAGAAAAGACTATTGAAACTGCTATTACATTTCTCCCTGTAGTCAAATTTTTTTAGTCTCCTGAAAAAATCATATAGAGGTACACCAAATCCACATTAATATTATGTTCAATAATTCTATCATATTGAAAAGCATCCCTTGATAGGCTGTTTCAAGTAACATAAAAATGTAACACTTTTAATAATAGTAGTAGAATAAAAATAATATAATCCTTGCAGTAGTAAAAAATATCACTGGTAAAAATAATGGTTATAATATAGTATTTACTTATCAAAGTATAAAGTAACATTGGATATGTCAATTGTATCTGCAAGAAGAACCACTCTTCTGTTTCTCCTGTAAAATCGTATTAATGCATGGTCAAATTGTTCTCATTCCTTTTTTTGACCTACTAATCTTTCTATATATGTACCTGCACATGTTGATGGGATCAATTATATTTATCCCTAAGCCATATAGGTCATCTTTTTTCTTGTAGAAATTTGTACAATGAGCTTTCAGGTGGGAAAACTGTCCCTTCTCATCCTTACTGTAGTCCCCTTCAGTCCTTATCTACGGTTTCTGTATATAGTGTTTTCCTCCACTAAAATCATCACTTTCTTGGTCTTTGTGTAGTTCAGTCTAGATATAATTGTTGGCAATTTCTTCTTCTCAGAGGCCTCTTTTGTTTCTTAAGAATCCTTTTGAGCTGAAGTCATAGTAAGATTTCTTCTGCTTCTCTCTCAAAAATGAAATATGTTTGTTATGAGTAACTATATCTTTTTCATCTTTCAAGACTCTAGAGAACATTATCACTAGGTGGGCAAAGTTAATCTTCATGCTTAAGTGTGGTGTAAAAATACCTGTGGTCTGTCTTCTGATCTCATCATTCAGTTGAAATATCTGTCTTCACAAATTAACATCGATTTTTTCATTGTCAAACAAAATGGCCTTTTCTCAGTCCTCATTCTTCTAGATTTCTCTGGTGCCTTTGATAGTCAGGCATCTTCTTATCTCAAGATTTTGATGACACTGCTTTATCCTTGTTCTTCTCTGTGTCTGACCACTTCTCAGGATCCTTTGCTGGATATTCATCCAGCTTATGTCTCATAATCATAGTTGTTCTTCAAGGTCTGTCCTGGGCCGTCTTTTCTTTTTCTCTCTGGAGAACAAAGAATTCAATGATTATTTTTATGCCAATGATTGTTAGATGTATTTGACCATTACTAACCTCTCCTGATCTCCATCATCACATCTTCACCTCTCTGTTGGACATCTCAAACTAGTTGTCTCGTAGATATCTTAAACTCAGTATGTTCAAAGCAAAGCTAGTTTTTATTTCCAAACCCTCTTTTTTTTCCCCTAACTTCTCTTATTTCAAGGGTCTTACCATCTTGTCAGTCCTTCAGGCTTACAACCTAGAAATCATCTTCAATTCCTCATTTTTTTCTTACCTGCCATTCCACATATTCAGTTAGTCGTGGGTCTCCTTGAGAGTTGTAAGATATAATTCCAAATTTTTTAAATTTTCTGCCAAAGATAAGTTTTTAAGTAGCTTATTTTCAAACGCTCTACCTTGATCAAAATAGATACTGACAAGAAAGCCAAATACTGAAAAATATTTTCTCCATAATACTTTTTTAAAAATTTATTTTTTATTTTTTATTAAAGCTTTTAATTTGCATAACATATGTATGGGTAGTTCCTCAACATTGATCCTTACAAAGCTTTCCGTTATAAATTTTCCCCTCAATCCCCTCCCCTCCCCTAGATGGCAGGAAGTCCACTACATGTTAATTATATTAAAATACTTGACAAGTCGAATATATGTATACATATTTCTATACTTAACTTGCCGTGCAAGAACAATCATATCTACATGAACAAAAAAATATCTGAGAAGGGAAACCCAATGCAAGCAAACATCGATATAGATCATGGAAATGATATGTTGTGGTCCAAATTTCATATCCCACTCTCTGGATGTATATGGCTTTCTTCACTGAACAATTGGAACTGGTTTGAGACATTTCATTGTTGAAGAGAGCCATGTCCATCAGAATTAATGATCATATAATATTGTTGTTCCTGTGTATATTGATCTCCTGGTTCTGCTCGTTTCACTCAGCATCAGTTCCTGCAAGTCTCTCCAGGCCTCTCTGAAATTGTCCTGCTGGTCGTTTCTTACAGAGCAATAATATTCCATAACATTCATATACCATAATTTATTCAGCCACTCTCCAATTGATGGGCATCCCTTCAGTTTCCAGTTTCTAGCCACTACAAAAAAGGCTGCCACAAACATTCTTGCACATGTGGGTCCCTTTCCCTCCTCTAAGATCTCTTTGGGATATAAGCCCAATAGAAACATTGATGGGTCAAAGGGTATACACAGTTTGATAACTTTTTGAGCATAGCTCCAAATTGCTCTCCAGAATGGTTGGATCCATTCACAGTTCCACCAATAATGTATTAGTGTCCCAGCTTTCCCACATCCCCTCTAACATTCATCGTTATCTTTTCCTGTCATTTTAGCCAATCTGACAGGTGTGTAGTGGTACCTCAGAATTGTCTTAATTTGCATTTCTCTGGTCAATAGTGATTTGGAGCACCTTTTCATATGACTAGAAATGGCTTTAATTTCATCATCTGAAAATTGTCTGTTCATATCCCTTGACCATTTATCTATTGAAGAGTGGCTTGATTTCTTATATGAGACAATTCTCTATATATCTTAGAGATGAGACCTTTATCAGAACCCTTAAATGTAAAGATGATTTCCCAATTTGATGCTTCCCTTCTAATCTTGTCTGCATTAGTTTTGTTTGTACGGAAACTTTTTAACTTAATATAATCAAAATTATCTATCTGGTGTTCAATTAAGAGTTCCAGATCTTCTTTGGACACAAATTTATTCCATCTTCACAGGTCTGAGAGGTAAACTATCCTATGTTCCTCTAATTTGCTTATAATATCACTCTTTATATCTAAATCATGAACCCATTTAGATCTTATCTTGGTATGTGGTGTTAGGTGTGGGTCAAGCCCTAATTTCTTCCACACTAGTTTCCAATTCTCCCAGCAGTTTTTGCTGAATAGTGAGTACTTATCCCAAAAGCTGGGGCCTTTGTGTTTATCAAACACTAAACTGCTATGTTTATTGCCTGGTTTGTCCTGATATCCTATCCTATGCCACTGATCGACTGCTGTATTTCTTAGCCAGTACCAAATGGTTTTGATGACTGCTGCTTTATAATATAGTTTTAGATCTGGTACAGCAAGACCACCTTCATCAGTCTTTTTTTTTTCATTAATTCTCTTGAAATTTTTGACCTTTTGTTCTTCCAGATCAACTTTGCTACTATTTTTTTCTAGATCTGTAAAATAATTTCTTGGGAGTTTGATTGGTATGGCTCTAAATAAGTAGATTAGTTTGGGTAGTATTGTCATTTTTATTATATTCGCTCAGCCTACCCATGAGCACTTAATGTTTTTCCAATTGACTAGATCTTATTTTATTTGTGTGGAAAGTGTTTTGTAGTTTAGTTCGTATGGTTTCTGACTTTTCCTTGGCAGATAGATTCCCAAATATTTTATACTATCATCCATTATTTTAAATGGAATTTCTTTTTGTATCTCTTGCTGCTAAACTTTGTTGGTAATATATAAAAATGCTGATGATTTATGTGGATTTATTTTGAATGCTGCAACTTTGCTAAAGTTGTGTCCATAATACTTTTAACAACTGTAGAAGCTTTCTGATTTTTTGTTATATTTCAATGCAGAGAAATTCCCAATAATACTTATACTTCTCATCTATGTCGTACAAATTGATAGTACTTTTATTCAGAAACAAGAAGCATTAAATTGCACAAGTTTTAGTGACAGCTAGAGGCATCTGAGGTTAATAAAAATCTGCCCTTTACTAGCTCCAGTCTCCTTACGTGATCCATATATCTGAAGTCATCATGTAGAACTTTCAGGAGCATAGCATGACTTGCTCCAAATAGCACTGATCATTTCTAGATATCATGTATAAAAACAGCAACAATCTGACATACTATTTTAATGTACAACTCCAACTTCTGCCATAATCTCAGTAGTAGAATACTTTTTTGAGAACTATAATTTAAGGTTTTTGGAATCACTACTTTATTCCTCATCTTACTTTACTTCTCATTGTCCTTTATCAGACACATGCTATCCTTTCCAATCATCCCAGACTGAAGAAGGCAGAAAGTGGGGTTTCATGACCCTTAGAGCAGCTGGGTAGCTCAGTGGGTAGAGTGCTAGGCCTGAGATTAGCAAGAGCTGAGCTCAATTGGGCTTCAATTACTTTCTGGTTGGTTGACCTAGTGAAAATCACTTAGCCTAAGATGCCAGGAAAAGGTAATGATGAATGTTGGAGGGGTTATGGGAAAGCTGGGACACTGATACATTGTTGGTGGAACTGTGAACGGATCCAGCCATTCTGGAGAGCAATCTGGAACTATGCTCAAAAAGTTATCAAACTGGGCATACCCTTTGATCCAGCAGTGTTTCTATTGGACTTATATCCCAAAGAAATCTTAAAGGAAGGAAAAGGGCCCCACATGTGCAAGAATGTTTGTGGCAGCTCTTTTTGTAGTGGCTAGAAACTGGAAACTGAATGGATGCCCATCAATTGGAGAGTGGCTGAATAAATTATGGTATATGAATGTTATGGAATATTATTGCTCTGTAAGAAACGACCAGCAAGATGATTTCAGAGAGGCCTGGAGAGAGTTGCATGAATTGATGCTAAGTGAAATGAGCAGAACCAGGAGATCATTATACACGGCAACAACAATATTATATGATGATCAATTCTGATGGGCATGGCTCTCTTCAACAATGAAATGTTTCAAACCAGTTCCAATTGTTCAGTGAAGAAAGTCATATACACCTAGAGAGAAGGATGTGAAATGTGGACCACAACATAACATTTTCATGCTCTCTATCGATGTTTGCTTTGCTTGTGTTTCCTTTCTCTGATTTTTTTTCTTGTAGATATTATTTTTCTTGCATAACAATGATAAGTATGGAAATATGTATACATATATTCGATTTGTCAAATATTTTAACATAATTTAACATGTAGTGGATTTCCTGCCATCTAGGGGAGGGGAGGGGACTGTGGGGGGGAATTTGTAACAGAAAGCTTTGTAAGGGTTATTGTTGAAGAATTACCCATACATATGTCTTGCAAATAAAAAGTCTTAATAATTTAAAAAAAAATCACTTAGCCTCTGTTTGTCTGAATTTCCTCATCTGTAAAATGGGATAATAATAGAATCTACCTCACAGAGTTGTTTGAAGATCATATGAAATATAGTGCTCAGTTCAGTGCCTGCCATATAGTGAGTACTATATAAATGCTTATTCCCTTCCCTTCTTCCATAATGAAAGAGTTTATATATATATATAGATAGCATGTTGTCTGGTGGAAATCCTAAACTCTCAACTACACTTCAGTTTATCTTTGACTATTCAGTGAATATCAAAGGTAATTTTCATTTCTTCTTTAGTTATTACTATAACTTTGGTGTCACTGCCTTTGAGACAGCGTCAGCAACAGCAAAGTGTGTTTTGGGTAGTAGCCTAAAATGAATTCATAATTCACTGATGCTGCTAGTGCTCTCCAGCAAATAAAATCTGATTGGGTGCTAATCAAGATATGTCAGTGGAGCATTATCAGTACTTGAAGTTTAGTTCTGTATTGGTAATATATGAATTTCTAGATGACAGTTTACTTCAAAGTGGACTGTCTAGTGAATTCTAATATATGAAATAGCAAGTGCTGTCACTAAGTAAGTTTTTGACAAAAAAACAAGTTTTCTGATGACCATCACCCTTTTTTATTATAAAACTGCCATTAAGCTTTCTAGGGTAGCATCCATATACAGAAAAAAAAGGTTTATTAGGATTTGACTAATTGCAGCCCACATATATATCAGTTAAATCATTACAGCCTTAAAATGACAGGAAAAGTTAATGATGAATGTTGGAGGGGATGTGGGAGGGCTGGGACACTGATGCATTGTTGGTGGAGCTGTGAACGGATACAGCCATTCTGGAGAACCATTTGGAGCTATGCTCAAAAAGTAATCAAACTGTGCATACCCTTTGACCCAGCAGCATTTCTATTGGGCTTATATCCCAAAGAAATCATAAAGGAAGGAAAAGGCCCCACATGTGCAAGAATGTTTGTGGCAGCCCTTTTTGTGGTGGCTAGAAACTGGAAATTGAATAGATGTCCTTCAATTAGAGAATGGCTGAATAAATTATGGTATATGAATATTATGGAATATTATTGTTCTGTAAGAAATGACCAACAAGATGATTTCAGAGAGGCCTGGAGAGACTTACATGAACTGATGCTGAGTGAAATGAGCAGAACCAGGAGATCATTATACACGGCAACAACAGTACTATATGACGATCAATTCTGATGGACATGGCTCTCTTCAACAATGAAATGTTTCAAACCACCTCCAGTCGTTCACTGAAGAAAGCCATATACACCCAGAGAGAGGGATGTGAAATGTGGACCACAACATAACATTCTCATACTCCTTGATTGATGTTTGCTTACATTGTGTTTCCTTTATCTGATATATCGTTTGTGTAGACAAGATTTTTCTTGCACAACAATGACAAGTTTGGAAATATGTATACATATATTCGATTTGCCAATATTTTAACATAATTAACATGTAGTGGATATCCTGCCATCTAGGGGAGGGGTGGGGAGTTGGGGGAAAAATT
>JAJPUD010007103.1:69509-114683 GCA_023553655.1 Myrmecobius fasciatus
AAAAATTTGTAATGGAAAGCTATGTAAGGGTTATTGTTGAAGAATTAACAACACATATGTTATGCAAATAAAATAAAATAAATTAATTAAAAAAATAAAAAAAAATCATTACAGCCTTGTTCATATTTATCTGTCCAAAAATCTCTAAATGATTTCAAAGTATTCTTAATATATTGACCTTTTATGCCTTTTTGTTTTTAGTTTTCTTCAGTTTTGTATCCATAAGTAAGTTCATTGAATCCTTTAACAATAGAAGCATAATTCTTTACAAATTTATGATAGATAGTAACTTTCCAATATTTGAAAATTTCTCTCATTGAATTTAGATGTCACTATATAAGGAGTGCTTCTATTTTCTATGGATTTATCTAACTCCTTACTCTAAGATAACATATGACAGAGGCTCTGGAAAACTATTGCACGTCAATTAAGTGTTTCAGATCAACCTTCTCTGCTTGAAACTGATGTCCTATCTCCTAGCTGTTGTTGGCATTATTCTATTTCTTCTTGTGAAGTAAATCAAATATTTGTTTACTAGGCCAGTTTCTGAACTCTTCTGGGAATGGTGACTATAAAGCTTATCTTTTTAAAATTTTTGTCCTTTTTTTCATTTTTCAACATTGACAACTCATTTGTATAGATGAGTTTGAAGTTGTTGCAACTGTCTTCTTATCTTTCCTTCTAATTTGATATTGATTTTGACCTTTGCTCTAAATAGGCCATGGTCTTATTTTGACAGCTTATTTTGATTTCATTGTATTAATAACTAGTTATTTCCTGTCTGGCAAGATAGTTTTGCTTTTTTGTGATGTTGTTCAATGCTTCAAAAATGCAGTAGCTTTCACTTCTAGTCTTATCTAAAATATTTATGATGTATGTATGTAAAACTTTATAGTCCACCAATTTTTGGTCTTTTCCCTTCCCCTTCTTCCTCTTCTCCTTCCTCTTCCCTTTCTTTGCCTTCTTTCCTTCCTTTACTGTTAATGAACACATTAGGGTTTATATATCCTAATGAATAATATTGTGTTCAAAGTAGACTCTTTATGGACCTATATGTACAAAAATATTTACAGCAGCTTTTTTTGTGATGACAAAGAATTGGAAATTCAGGGGATGCCCATCACTTGGGGAATAACTGAGCAAGTGGTGGTATGTGAATATATTGCATGAAATATTGTTGTGCTATAAGAAATGATGAGCAGAATGCTTTCAGTAAAACCTGGAAAGACTTACATGAATTGATGCAAAGTGAAGTGAGCAGAATCAGGAGAACATTGTACACAGTAACAGCAACATTATATGATTATCAACTATAAATAACTGAGCTCTTCTCAGCAATACAATGATCCAAGGCAACTTTGAAGGACTTATGATGAAAAGTGCTATCCATCACCAGAAAAAGAACTGAATGGAATCTGAATTCTTAGTGAAGCATACTGTTTTTCACTTTCTGGGTTGTTTTCTTCGTTTTTTGTTTTTTGTTTTTTTGTTTCGTTTTGTTTTGTTTTTCCTTTTGGTCCTTTTTTTTTGTATATCAAAGAAAACAAACAAACCAAAAAAAGCAAACAACAACAAAATAGGTGAAAAATTATGTTATGATCCACATTTAGCCCCCATAGTATTGTTTCTGAATGAAGATGGCTTTCTCCATCACAAGTGCATTGGAATTGACCTGAATCACCTCAATCTTGAAAAGAGCCACATCCATTAGAATTGTTCATTGCACAATATTGTTGCTGTGTACAATGTTCTCTTGGTTCTGCTCACTTCACTTAGCATTGGTTCATGTAAGTCTCTCCAGGCCTTTTAAAAATTATTCTGCTTATTATTTCTTATAGAATAATAATATTCCATAATATTCATATACCATGATTTATTCAGCCATTCTCCAATTGATGGGCATCCACTCAGTTTCTAGTTTCTTGCCACTACAAAAAGGGCTGCTACAAACATTTTTGCACAGTGGGTCCTTTTTCCTTTTTTATGATCTCTTTGGGCAATGATCCAAATTGTTCTTCAGAATGGTTGGATCAATTCACAACTCCACCAAGAATGTAAAATACTTAATTCTCATATGTGTGGGGAACCGAGCCAAATTTATAAAAATAAGACTTGTTCCCTGTTTGATAAATGGTCTATGAACGAGTAATTTTTTGAACAAGAAATCAAATCTATCAATAGTCACATGAAAAAATTCACTATTGATTAGAGAAATTCAAATTAAAAACAACCCTGAGTTACCATTACTCACATCAATCAAATTGACTAATATGAAAAGGAAAATGACAAATGCTGGAGGGGATGTGGAAAAATAGGATTGTTGGTGAACTTGTGAACTGGTTCAGTTCTTCTGGGAAACATTTTGGAACTATGCCCAAAGGCTATAAATGTGTATATACTTTGTGAACCAATAATACCACTACTTGATCTATATTCCAAGGAGATCAAAGAAAAGGGGAAAGGGCTTGTTTCCACAATAATATTTACAATAACTCTTTTTATAGTAGCAAAATTTGGAAATTGAGGGGATGCCTGTCAATTGGAGAATGACTAGACAAGTTGTAATATATGATTGTGATAGAATACTATTGTGCTATAAGAAATGATGATAAAACTGTGCATGCCCTTTGATCCAGCAGTGTCTCTGAGTGGGTTGGCATATCAAAGAGATCATAAAAAAGGGAAAAGAACACATTGTACAAAAATGTTTGTAGCAGCCCTTTTTGTAGTGGCAAGGAATTGGAAACAGTGGATGCCCATCAGTTAGGGAATGGCTGAATAAGTTACGGTATACATATATTTTGGAAAATTATTCTTCTAAGAGAAATGGAAGAGCAAGCTGATTTCAGAAAAGTGTGAAAAGATTCGTGTGAACTGATGCTAAGTGAAGTGAGCAGAACCAAGAGAACATTGTACACAGCAATAGCAAGATTATATGGTGATCAACTATGATGAACTGTTTTTCAGCAATGAAGTGATTCAAGGCAATTCTAATAGATTTATGATAGGAAGATTTACATGCATCCAGAGAGAGAACTATGGAGACTGTGGATCAAAACATAATATTTTCATTTTTTTGTTATTGTTGTTTGCTTTTTTTCCTTGTGTTTTTTTTCCTCTTTTGATCTGATTTTGTGTGTGTGTGTGTGTGTGTGTGTGTGTGTAGCATGAGAAATATGGAAATATATTTAGAAGAATTGCTTCTTCTATTCCAAAAGCTATTTTGGATTGCTTGCTGTTTAGAAGAGGGGTAGGGGAGAGAGGGAGAGAGAAAAATTCAGAACACAAGGTTTTGCATTTGAAAAGTTTCTTTGCATGTATTTGGAAAAATAAAAAAAACTATTTTTTTAAAAAAAGAAAGAAATGATGAGCAGGATAGCTTCAGAAAAACCTATGTAGTCTTTGATGAACTGATATAAATGGAAGTGAACAGAACCAGGAAAACATTGTACATAATAACAGCAATATTGTAACAATTTTAAAGAAAAAAAAAACTGTAAGCCTTAGCTACTCCAATGAAGACAGTAATCCAAGATAGTTCCAAAGAATCCTTGATGAAAAATGCTATCCACCTACAGAGAAAGAACTGATGAACTCTGATTGCAAACTGAAGCATATTTTTTTTCACGTTTTTGGGGTATGTATTTTCTTTTACAGTATGGTTGATAGGGCAATATATTTTGCAATATTTCATATGTAAAATCAATACCCTACTTGCTTTCTCAAGAAGTAAGGGAAAGTTGGGAGGAAGAGGATTTAGAACAAATTTTTTTTGGTTAATTTTTTAAAAATGTAATTTGGAAATATCTAATGAAATATGTTTGTGTGCGTGTATCTGCATCTATGTATGTATATGTCTGTCTACAGTGTGTTTTTTAATTCTGGAAATGGCCAAAAGTCATATAGAACCAAATCTGAAAAAGAAAGTTGGTGACTAAGATAAACTATTCCATATTGGTATAAGTAACTCTAAAAGTTAGAAGGCTGTTTTTCTTGTGTGGTTTATGAATTCTGAATAGACTCCATTATAAAAGATTATTGTAAGTAATGTAATATAAATATTCCATATATCATACGTTTATATGTATGACACTCTCAAGGTATCTCTTAAAAACTTAAGAATTGATTGTATGACATGGGAGACACTGGCAGAAGACCACCCAACATGGTATGCCCTAATCAAAGAAGATGCTATGCTCTGTGAGCAAAGTAGAATTGAATTTATCCAAAGGAAACACAAAATACACAAAATTAGAGAAGCTATTCCAAATGTTCATATGGACTATTTGTGTCCAGCCAGTGGCAGAGCATTCTGAGCTCATATTGGTTTGATCAGCCACAGTCAGACATGTTGTAATTCAGTTCTAACTTAATCAAATCTAATATAGTGATGTCATTTTGGTCCTCTTCAAAAATAAAGAACAACAACGAATCCACACATCTGATATCCTCTCATCTTTTGCTTGGTTGACCTTTAGTACAATCTTAATTTTCTGCAGAGATTTTGATTCCATCTTGAATCAAGAAAACAGTAGTAAGATTTTATTTGGTATCAGTTTAGAAGAGACTTAACAGATTCTCAAATGTTTTAAATAAAGATCCTTATTTTTCACTACCAGAAATGGCACTTTAAATTTTATTATCCTTATTATGTTGCTTTTTAATCAGATGAAGATGAGGATGGTGATCGAATTACTGTGAGAAGTGATGAAGAAATGAAGGCCATGCTGTCATATGTAGGTATATTATGTATAAGTAATATTTTTTAAATGTTAATGTAATTGAGAACATTGTTCTTCTGTCCTACTAAGATATTAAATCTAGAGAAAGTATGACATTTGTTGCATTTTCCTTTGTAATATGTAAGGTTTAAAATTTTTACATGAAAGTTAAGAGCATGTATTACACTTTTCAAAAGAGTTATACACTTACTGATCACATCATGAACATTAAGAATAATGCATCTTAATGACTTTTGTATTAGGTATAGTACAGACTAAATGGACTATCAATTTCCTGTATTTTTTATTCAGTACTTAAAGTAACGGCTCATTAAAAATGAACCCCTGGGCTCTAAAAATTTTTTCAAAATCTACTTTCAACTGGGGATCTCTTTTACCCTTCCAGCAGACTAGAGTCATATTGTAGCTGCAGGCTTAATATAGATACATGATTTAAAGATGTACTATCGGATATTTTTATGCCTCACATGTCAGAGAAAGAGAGAGAGGAATCCAAGGTTACTTATTGAATAAATGTGACTGACTATATCTAGAAATTACTTATCCTTTTTGTTTTGAATATCACTGAAAATTTGCATTACCATTTGTACTTGACTAAAGTGGATAAATAAGATGGATGGGTATATTATTAAAGATCTAGAACTAAAGTTGAAAAATTCAAGTTTTCTTGAAGCAATGTCTGAGCCTTGATTTGAGATAACTATTAAAATTTGCATCATATGACTAGTAGAAAGTGGATAGAAATGAAAATTTTAAAGACTTACATTATAATTATATTTCAGTCTTGTCTTAGACAATTTCCTTAACTTGTGTGTCTCAGTTTCTCATTTGTCAGTTAAGGGTAATGATTTTATATAGCCAAGCTCATGGGATTGTTTTAAGAATATAAGATGAATCATAGAATTTTAGAAGTTGAAAGGACTTCAGAAATCATTTTACCAAATTCCTCATTTTACAGATAAGTAAACAAATGGCCAAATAATTAACAGAGTTTAAACATTTATTAGAAGAGATGAAATTAGAACTCAAGTATTTTGAGTCCTAGTCTTTGTTCTTTCCGTGACACCAATGCATATGTAAAAACTTAAAAGCATTGTAGCAATGTGAGGAATGGTAATTCTTTTGACTGTATTTTCACCTAAACCTCTTATTAGCCAGTAGTAAGTTATAATTATTGTGATGGAGGATCAAATAAAAACACCACATTGCTTTGTTTTAATACAAGCTATAAAAAACTAGAAAAGATTCCTCTGAAATATTTCTTTTAGAGTAGAGAAAATGAGGACCAGAGATGACATGATTAACAGAGCATTGGAAAAGTCAATTTTCCATTGACTTACTCTTAGCTTCAGTGGGAGTCTTTGTGTATTGAGAATTCAACACTGGGTTCTTCAGTTTCTTGAAAGGCAGAGAGCAGGACTGAAGGCTCTAGCTCTAACTTTAATATGATGAGTTTACTTTTCTGAAAATTTAACAGCTTTTTAATAGAATAAACTACAAAGCAACACATAAAAGAAAGCTATGATTTTCTTATACTCCATTATTTACATCAGTATTATTTCTCTGGTAGAACCACACAATTAGACCTCTTTTCATAATGCAAAACTGGAAAGATTTGCTTACTTAATGGACATTGATTTATATGGTCATACTGATTATTTGTCAACATTAGTATATACTTATAAATTATCTGTATTTGCCTAATGACAGGTTGAAATTTCCCTGTTATATCTGTTTTGTTATCTTCATTAATGATTCATTCTTTAGCTTCTTGACTATAGGTTCTAATTATTTTCTTGTTCTAGAATAACATTAGATTCATGTAGTCATTTATATTCCTAAAGGTACCTGAACTCTAATGGAATTACTCTTTACCTTTCTTAAAGCAAATTCTCCATTTTAAGGCAAGGAAAGAGAATTTTTTTTTCCTTTTGTGATTTTTTTTTTATTTTCAAAAACATTCATGGATAATTTTCAACATTCACCCTAGCAAAACCTTGTATTCCAAATTTTTTTTCTCCCTCCCTTCCCCCACCTCCTTCTTTAGACAGCAAGTAATCCAATGTATGTTAAACATGTGCAGTTCTTCTATACATATTTCCACAATTATGCTGCACAAGAAAAATCAGATCAAAAAGGAAAAAAATGAAAAAGAAAACAAAAAGCAGCAAACAACAGCAAAAAAAAAAAAAAGTGAAAATACTATGCTGTGATCCACACTCAGTCCCCATAGTTCTCTCTTTGGATATAGATGACTTTCTCTATCACAAGTCCATTGGAACTAGCCTGAATCATCTCACTGTTGAAAAGAGCCACATCTATCAGAATTGATCATCACATCCTTTTATAATTCTTAATGAGAGTAGAAAAGCATAGTTTGACTCCTTTTTCTCTCCTCATATACCCTTACTTTAATTTGAAAAAAAGTAAGAAAACAAAAGTCATTTCCTTTCCTAGAGAGTTTTAATCAACTTTTCTTTTGGTTTTACCCTGCATTTATTCAGGTGATTGGATTTCCATTGAAAGATACTCGTGGTAATGATTTTGAGCTCTAAATAATGATGGATTAGAGGAAATAGTAGCCTTGGCTATATGATAATCACACAATAATTGACACTGAGATTTGTTTTTTAAGTATGTACCCTGCCTGGTGTGCTTTCATGACAAGAATTGGAATCATAAAATAATGGATACTTTTTTCAATTCTTTTCAGATGGGGTTTTTCATATAGCATATTTTCTTAATAAATTTAAATCCACTCTTTTTAAAAAAAACTCTCATAAAACTCCTTAGTTATTTTTAAGTCCTTTGGCTTTCATATCTATTATTAAGAAAGGTTAGTGAAAGAATCATAATGATAATCACTTGGATTTAATAGTGCTTATAAGGATTAAAAGTTCTTTCCACACAGGAAACCTAGGAAGTATGCAGGACAAGTGTTGTTATTTCCCATCTCCCAAATTGGAAATTAAAGGAATTGCCCAGGTAACAGAACCAGTATTAAAGCTGAAACAAGAACTCCAGTCTTCTATCTCTAAGACTAATAATCTTTCTACTCTATTGAATTACGAATTCCTTTCTTTGGTTAAGCCACAATTGAAGTTAGTGATGTGATGTTATAGTGAAAAGTGTATAGGATATAGATGTCAAAGAACCCATTTCTCCTATTTATTATATGAGGCTGTAGTCCTCTAATCATCTTCCTTGTGCTTCCATTTTCATTATTGATGACAATAATACTGTTATGACACAAATCAGAAGTTTATTGTGAAGGAGACTTTATCAGTTGAAAGTTGCTACATATGTATGGGTCACATTACTAACTCAAGAGGCTAGAAATTAGTTTAGCCAGGGTTTCATATTAAAGAAGAAAATGTTTTACATTTTTCGAGAATGAGTTGAAACTTGGAACACTTGCTTAAATGAAACCATTTTCTGGCTGCAGGCCAACACAAACATACATTTTTATCAGTAGTGTAAACAGATTTTTGTATTGGAACTGAAAATGTTGCCTTTTTAATTGAAAACTTATCAATTATTTAAATTGCTAAAAGCCTTGGGCTGTTAATTTTATGCATGCTATAATAATGGTGTACCGTGCTATTTGATCTATGTGACGCACAGAATATTATATTGTCTAAGGGTTTTGTTATGAAAATGGGTTGTTGTACAATGTTAAATAATAACTAACATATTAAACCAAAGTCTGTTATCACACATTAGTTTCATTTTATGTAAGTTATTTAGAATTTGTTTTGTTTTCTTCATTAGATATATTTTTAAGAGATAATGAGAAGAAAACAAAGCTATAATAAATTGTCTTTTAAGAAAATGTAAAGTAATTTTGTCTCCAAGGAGATATTTAATGTATTGAAAGAATTCAACAGCCAAGTGTTATTACAGCACCATTGTGTTAGCTATGTGCATTTTGTTATGAGTTTGTGTTAATCAACAATCTGTTTTTATAGCATAGTTTCTTGTAAGTTACTGTTAGAATATTCCACTACTGGGATCATGGCTTTTCCTCTGACACTATTGCATCTTTTTAATTCCTCCATAAAGTATTTTTTAATTAGAATTTGAAATGTTTTATTAGGGAAAAAGTCATATAGAACCTAAATATTCTGAAAACTAAATACCTGATCATTGCTAATTATTTAAGGAGTACATTAATTATTTCTTTAATGCAGTTTTTAATTTGTTTTGTTTTGTCTGGAAATCTTTAATACAACAGCTTTTCTGCTTTCACCTTTTTAAATTTTTAACATTTGGATAACAATAACTTTATTTTTATACCCTATTTTCATACTGACATAAGAATGCCTTTGACTCCTTTATTGGTTTACCATAAACATTGTCCATCTGATTCTTTGTGACCCCATTTGGGATTTTCTTGGCAAAGATACTGGAGTAATTTGCCATTTTCTTCTCCAGCTCATTTTACAGATAAGAAATTGGGGCAAACAGGATTAAGTGATTTGCCCAGGGTCATGTAGCTAGTGTCAGAGGTTAGATTCGAATTCAAGAAGGTGAATCTTTCCTAATTCTAGGACACTATTGCCAATACACTTCCTAGCTGCCCCAGATAAAAAATAGAAATATAAAATTAGAATATTAAAGCTTGGAAAACATCTTCAAGAACACATCCCAAATAGCATAACAAGATAGTGTAAGAACTGGTTCTTTGTCTCTAGGTCAGGGTTTTTTATGCTACTCCCCTATAAAACATAACAGAAAAGAATTTGATAGACCATTGGCTTACCATATTAAGTTATTTCCTTCAGTCAGCTCTTAAATAACCTTCTGTCAGCTTTTCCTTTTCTATCCTATTCTCTCAGTATGGGAAAACTTGAGAAAACAGTTCACAACTGAATTCCATGTTGCCATTTTATGAGCCTATACAATATTACTTGGTGTTTCACTTAGACTACCTAAAATAAACTGTCTTCAGTGATTGGTTAGTTCTATTTTTAATAATAAAATTATGATAATAATAAAAATGTTACCTTTGCATAGATCCTTAAGGATTACATGTAATTTCCCAGGATATTTCTGTAAGCTTGTAGTAGTGCATCTGAAGTAAGGAAATTCAGAATTGTGAGCATCACAGTCAGGATTTAAGCCCAAGAATCCATAAATGGATCCCTGCTCCATTTTCTACTGTGTCTCATTGACTCAGCCTAAACCCAAATCTGTTGATCTTCCACTCTTACTCCATTGTCCCTGGATAAGGTAGTGGACAATATATTTCACCATGGATAGTTTGTTTTAAAGAAAAGAAGATGCCAATTCTGTGTAATTTATTCTGGTAACATTAATCTTACAAAGAGCCCCCTTTATGCTTCTCTGACAATAAGAGATTGTTGTTAAGTAGCAAAAAAGTGAAAATAGAGCAAATTAATAAATTCACTTGAAATTTGGCTTCCTTTTGCCAGCAACTATAACATGATAGCATTTATAAACAATATTAGCTAAAAGCCTAATATACTACTTTACATTTTACAACATATTTTATATTTTGCTCATTTGAGAGAAGGAATAATCTGCTGCAAGAATCCCAGACTGCTGTTTAGGGCAAATTTCATAGCAGATAACAGAAATATTTACTACATATTACTGAAAAAAATGATTGTAAATTATGGGAAGTGCATTAAAAGGGCTAGTATTCAGTAAATAGGATCATAGGAAAAGTTAATCCATACAGGAAAAAAAAACTGGCTGATTTTTTTCCTCACTTATACATAAACACATTTGTTTTTAAATAGCTGCTAAGCAGTATCTTCATCAATGCAATATTTGAACTGGTCAAATAAAGCAATCTATTTACAGTGGAATGCTTCATTTGGCCAACTGTCTACATGGCTGGATATTCTTTTTCTTTTTTTTTCCCTTCACTTATTTAAGCATCATCTTCCCTGAAGCTACTATTTTAAATAATGCAGATTTTTTTTTCCCCTGACTTCAGAAGTAAAGCAAAATTTCTGTATTCTAAAAGCCAGGTGAAAGGTCAATGTAGATTCCCCCAAGCCAAATATGATGATTCTGTAGGCTTTGGCCGAGTGAATCCTATTAATTTTTAGTTTATCAGCAGATATGACAAGTTTAAACTCTTCCTTGTCAATATGTATTACTTTAAACTTATCCAGTTTTAATTCCATGTGCTGTTGTGTTATCTAATGCTGCAGTTGGAATTTGCTAATTATAGTTTTGCCAGCTAAAACTAATAATATCATTAATTTTTGCCAACTTTTTATATTTCTTGCTGGTAAATAATAAATAAATACATTTATTTGATAACTGTGTAAACAGATCTCAAAGCTGGGGTGTTTTGTGTGTGGGTGTGGGTGTGGGTGTGTGTGTTTTTCATGACTTTTTGTCCTGATTTCCTTTCTTATGACTGTCAGTTAATATGTGATTATATTGTGGACCATTGTTCCACAATGGAAGAAAGTATGTAAATTTTAGCAGGAGAGAAAGCCCCAAATCACTGAACAGCCAGTGAAATTGTAGGGCAGTTTTATGGAAAGGTATGTAAATGTAAGCATGAATTTACCATTGAGGCTGATTGGTTTTGTGTGGTGGGTTTTTTGGTTTTGGTTTTGGTTTTCTGTTTTTTGATCTGCTGGGGCAATTGTGTGCTTCACAACAGTTTAATTTAGGAAAGAAAATCCTGTTACTGAAAGATATGAGATAATTGAAGGGAGGTATAACTGATGACACAATAAAGTAGTATTGTAATTGAGTTTGTAGGCATCTTTCAGTGTTATAATTGTTGGCTTCTTCAAAAGGAAATCTAATAAATTAACTATGGACTACAAATAGTTGGTCAGTTTATTGATTATTGCTGTAATTACTGACTGAGCTACATATAAGGGGATAGGCTTGCAATATTGGCAAAGAAAGAATTTTAAAATTTTATCCTTAGTGGAGAGGAAGTGAGTTAATAAATTTTGTTTTTCTTTATAACTTGAAATATTGTGCTAATTGTGTTGTCTCTTAGGTCAGCTTAAAGACAAATTTAAGAAGCTGACTTACTGCAAAAGGCAATAAATATTGAGGAAACTAATAAAATAAGTTTCCTTTTCTTGAGTCAATATGTTGGAAATATAGAACTAATAATATTTTTTGTAATTCTTTATTGACTTTACAAAACACCTTTCTTCCAGAAAGTAAACAATATGCTTTCTATTATAATTAGCTTCTTATGTTTATGTGTATTATTATGTTAATAAGGTTGATTGGAAAATGTGCTATTTCTACTGAACAAATCAGTTAAATTTTTTACTATCTGTGAAGCAAACTAGCCATTTTAGTATTATAGACCTTTGGGTAGGGCATATTGCACTTGTTATAGAGTATTTTTGTGACACTTCCAGTTTCTTTTCATTCTTCTGGTTTTTCTTAGTATTTTTAATTTATCCTCAAAGACCAAATAGGGAGGAAACAAAAACAAAAGGGGCTGAAGAATATTTTTTTGTCCAAAATATGATGTGCAGGTCAAACCATAGAGCTCTTCCATTAATACATATATCTTAGATAGGCATTGCAGTGGGCAGCTGGGCCTAAAATGAAACAGCAAGAAGGGAGCAGGTGCAGTTGCTTTAGGGAAACTATGCTGTTTTTTTTTTTTTTGATGATCCTAAATAGTTCTCCCTGAAACAAGTGCCCATTTAAAAAAAACACTAATATTCTTCTGAGGATGTTATATAATTACAGATTATATAATGCTGCAGTCCTTAAAGATTTGAAGTTGAGAATCACAGATTACAATTATGAAAGATCTCAGAATTCCCCTAAGCCAACCTGAAACCCAACAATAATTCCTTTTTTCTTCATCTTCAATAATGGTGGCTATTTAGCCTTCATTTAAAAACCTCAAGTGCAGAGAAGCCCATTACTACCCCAAGAAGCTCATTCCACTCTTAGATGATTCTAATTGTGAGACGGTTTTAAAAATTTATATGGAGCCTATTTTTCTTTTTTTAGATTTAGGTTCAGTATTAGAAAAAGTTGCCCAACAATCAAAGCTGAAGTTTTTGATTTACTTGTTCTATAGAGGATTTATGGGAGAAGGTGGATGACATTTACACAGAATAGAAAACCATAATCAGATTGTTCTTTGTGTGTGTGTTTTGGGGAGAGAGTAAAAAAGTCACATCAAGAATGTGTAGAAGATGCATTTTGGGTCCAATTACAAAAGATAAGTATTTAATAGGCTAAAATAATAAAATGAATTAACAGCTTAAATAATTCCTCAGAAGACTTGTGATGGATGATAAATTCATCTACCTTTGCCCCAAGAGGAAATAGAATTAAAAATTTTCCCATGTACCACCCTTTGATTTTTCTTAATATTTCCTAAAACTTTTTTTTTCTTACTTCTACTAAAAGTATCTCCTTAGTACCTTATAAAATATAAAAATCAACTGGATGACAAGATGATTTCAGAGAGGCCTGGAGAGACTTGCATGAACTGATGCTGAGTGAAATCAGCAGAACCAGGAGATCATTGTACACAGCAACAACAAGATATATGATGATCAGTTCTAATGGACATGGCTCTCTTCAACAATGAGATGTTTCAAACCAGTTCCAGTTGTTCATTGATGAAGAAAGCCATATACACCCAGGGAGAGGCCTGTGGGATCTGAGTCTGGACCACAATGTAGCATTTTCACACTCTTTATTGATGTTTGCTTACATTATGTTTTCCTTCTCAGGTTTTTTTTTTTTTTTTCCTGTACAGCAAGATTATTGTATAAATAAATAAATATATATATATACATATTTGATCTGTCAAATATTTTAACATAATTAACATGTATTGGGGAAGGAGGAGAGGATAGGAAGGAAAAAATTGTAACAAATATTTTCAAGGGTTAATGTTAATGTAATTAATAAATTACCTATGCAAATGGTTTGCAAATAAAAAGCTTTAATTAAAAAAAATCAATTGGTTGGCACTCTGGAGTATAAATCGCACTAAATCATTCATACCAAGAGTTCTCCCAGACTATCATGTTTACTCTGGAGTTGCTACAACTTTTGCTATCAGAAATTATGCTGCAATTTATCTTTTTTTTTTAAGTGTCTTTTTAAAAGGACTTCTTGTACACTAATGTTAAGAATGAAATTCTATTGAATTGATTATCTAATGTACATCCATTTTTAGGCTGAGCTAAACATCAGGAACCCTCTGAAAAATCTTTTACCTAAAATTGGAATTCTTTTCCAGATCAAAAGCTAACAAAAAGTCTAAATATGAAATATAGTCATGAAGTCATAGAGCCATGGTCATAGAAATCTATAGTTAAAAGGAATTTTAATGATCATATAGCACAACAGTTCTTAATGTAGTATTTTATTTTTCCCCAGTTACATGTAAAAATAATTTTTAACATTTGTTTTTAAAACTTTGAGTTCCAGGTTATTTCCCTTTCTCTCTTCCTATCCTGCCTCATTTAGAATGTATAAAATGCAATATAGGTTACACATGTATGTAGTCATACAAAACATTTTCATAGTAGTTATGTTGTGAAAGAGAATGTAGACCAAAAAAATCCTCAAGAAAAACAAAGTTTAAAAAAAGTATGCTTCAATCAGACACCATCAGTTCTTTCTCTGGATATAGATAGTATTTTTCTTTTTCTTTTATTTTTTTTTTAAATTTTCATTAGTAATTATGAAACACTTTCCATACAAATAAAGTCAGATCTAATCAGTTAGAAGAATATCAAGTGTTGATGGGTAGGATGAGCTAATAATATAATAAAAATGAAAATTCTCCCTAAATTTATCTACTTATTCAGTGCCATACAAACTCCCAAGAAATTGTTTTATAGAGTTAGAAAAAATAACAAAGTTCATCTAAATTTTCAGTATTTTATTTTTACAAATACATATAAAGATGGTTTTCAACATTCATTTAAAAATTTTTCTATTAAAGCTTTTTATTTACAAAACATATGCATAGGTAATTTTTCAAAATTAACCCTTGCAAAACATTCGGTTCCAAATTTCCCCTTTCTCCCCACCTTCTCCCCTAGATAGCAGGTAGTCCAATACATGTTAAAATATGTTAAAATATATTCAGCAGTCATTTTTGTAAAACTCTTGTGTTCCAAATTTTTCTTTCTTCCTCTCATATCTCACCATCCCCAAGATAGATAAGTTAAATATGTGCAATTCCTTTAAGCATATTTCCATATTTTTCATGTTATGCAAGAAAAAATCAGATCAAAAGGCAAAATCAAAAAAACAAACCCATGAGAAAGAAACAAACCACAACAAAAGGTGAAAATACCATGCTTTGATCTATATTCAGTCTCTAGTTTTCTCTGGATTTGGAGGCATTTTCCATCCCATATCTATAGGAATTACCTTGATTCACTGCACTATTGAGAAGAACAAAATCTATCACAGTTAATCATCACATAACCTTGTTATTGTGTTCAGGGTTCTCTTGATTCTACTCACTTCACTCAGCATCAGTTTATGTAAGTCTTTCCAGGTTTTTCCGAAATCAGCCGACTCATTATTTCTTATAGAACAGTAATATTCCATTACCTTCCTACACCATAACTTATTTGGACATTGTCTAATTGATGGGCATCCACTCAATTGCCACAAAAAGAGCTTCTGTAAACATTTTTGCACATGTGGGTCCTTTTCTCTCCTTTATGATTTCTTTGGGATATAGACCCAGTAGTGACACTGCTGGATCAAAGGGTATGCACAGTTTGATAACCCTCTCATCAGAGTTCTATATTGCCCTCCAGAATGGTTGGATCACAAGTCTACCAACAATGCATTAGTGTCCCAGTTTTCCCACATCGCCTCAACATTTATCATTATCTTTTGCTGTCATCTTAGCCAATCCTAGAGGTGTGAAGTAGTATCTCAGAGATGTTTTAATTTGTATTTCTCTAATCAGTAGTGATCTAGAATAGTTTTTCAAATGATTAGAAATGACTTTAATTTCTTTATTTGCAAACTGTCTGTTCATACACTTTAACCATTTAGGAATTAAGGAGTGAGTGGTATTCTTATAAATTTGAATTTGTTCTCTATATATTTCAGAGATGAGGCCTCTATCAGAAACACTGGCTGCAATTTTCCCCCTCCCCCGGCTGTCTGCTTCCTCTTAATCATGATTGTTTGATTTTTTTGTTTTGTTTGATTAAAACCTTTTTAAATTAACGTAATTAAAATTTTGTTGGTATTTTTCGTCATAAGTTCTTCAGAGTTGTCTTGAATCACTTTATTGCTGAGAATAGTTATGTCATTCACAAGTGATCATTTCATAATATTGCTGTTACTTTGTACACAGTACATTTCCCTTTGCATTAACTCATGCAAGTATCTTTGTATTTTTCTGAGAGTATTCTGTTTAGCATTTCTTATAGCACAAGCATATTCCATCAAAGTTACATACCACAGTTTATTAGCCATTCCCTAGTTGGTACATATCCCTTCAATTTCTAATTTTTTTGCCCCCAGAAAAGAGCTACTATATTTAAATATAGATTCTTTTCCTTTCTTTTTATTTTAAATTTAGATCTTTTTCCTTTTTGTTTTATTAGCATTTGTCCAGTAGCTATAGATAGTTATGATTACTTCATTTGCAAACAGCTCTTATTTTTTAATCATTTATCAGTTGGGGAGTGGCTCTTATTTTTTATTTTATTTTATTTGTATTTTATTAAAGCTTTTTATTTTTCAAAACATATGCATGGACAGTTCTTCAACATTAGCCCTTGCAAAACTTGTGTTCCAATTTTCTTTCCCTTCCCCTAAGACCCTCCCCTAGATGGCAAGTAGTCTGATATATATATATGTTAAACATGGTAGAAATATGTATTAAATCTAATATATGCATATATATTTATACAATTATTGTGCTGCACAAGAAAAAAAATCAAATCAAACCAGTAAAAAAAAAAAAAGCAGCAGCAGCTGCAAAATAAAATGCAAGCAAGAAACAACATAAAGAGTGAAAATGCTATGTTGTGAACCCCACAGTCCTTCCTCTGGGTGTAGATGGCTTTTTTTGATCACAAGACCATTGGAACTGATCTGAAACATCTCATTGTTGAAGAGAGCCACATCCATGAGAATTGATCATCATATAGTCTTGTTGCTATATATAATGATCTCCTGGTTCTGCTCATTTCACTTAGCATCAGTTCATGCAAGTATCAGACCGCTCTGAAATCATCCTGCTGGTCGTTTCTTACAAAACAATAATATTCCATAACATTCATATACCATAGTTTATTCAGCCATTCTCCAACTGATGGGCATCCCTTCAGTTTCCAGTTTCTAGCCAGCACAAAAAGGGCTGCTACAAACATTCTTGCATATGTGGGTCCCTTTTCTTCCTTTAAGATCTCTTTGGGACCTAAGCCTCGTAGAAACACTGCTGAGTCAAAGGGTATGCACAATTTGATAACTCTTTGAGCATAGTTCCAAATTGCTCTTCAGAATGGTTGGATCACTTCACAGCTCCACCAACAATGTATCAGTGTCCCAGTTTTCCCACATCCCTTCCAACATTCATCATTATGTTTTCCTGTCATCTTACGACTCTTATTTTTTAAAATTGAATTCAGTTCATTATATATTTGAGAAGTGAGGTCTTTATGAGAGAAACTTGTTTCAGATTTTGTTTCACAATTACACTAACTGTATTCTTCCCCCCCCCCAGTTTATTTTATTCCCTCTCTCTTTTTAAAAAGTGTTGTGCTTCTGACTGTCCCCTCCCTGAGTCTGCCCTTCCTTCTATCACCTCCCCCATTTCCTCTTTCCCCTTCCCTTCATGTTATCCTATAGTCTATACCCAATTGATTATGTATGTTATTCCCTCTTTGAAGCAATTCTGATGAAAGTAACATTTACTTACATCCCCCTAAGCTCCTCTTCCTCTCCATTGAAAAAGCTTTTTCTTGCTCTTATCTATGTGATAATTTACCCCATTTTACCTCTCCCTTCCTCTTTTTCCCAGTACATTTCTCTCTCATTCCTTAATTTTATCATTTTAGATATCATCTCTTCACATTCCACTAACACACCCTATGTCCTCTATGTATTCTAACTTCTTTAAAAATGAGAAAGTTATGAGTTACAGGTAGCATCTTTCCATATAGAAATGTGAATAGTTTAACTTTATTAATTTTCTTATGATTTCCTCCCTTTCCTATTTATCTTTTTATGTTGGTCTAGAGTCTTGTTTTTAAAAGTCAGATTTTCTTTTACTCTGATCTTTTCATCAAGAATGCTTGAAAATCCTCTATTTCCTTGAATATCAATTTTTTCCCCTGAAGGATTATACTCAAATTTTGCTGAATAGGTGATTCTTGGTTGCAATCCTAGTTCCTTTGTCCTCTAGAATATCATATTTGAAGCCCTTTAGTCCTTTAATGTAGAGGCTGTGAAATCTTGTATTATCCTGACTGTGGCTTCACCATACTTGAATTGTTTCTTTCTGACTGCTTGAAATATTTTCTACTTGACCTGGCTCTGGAATTTAGCTATAATATTCTTAGAAGTTTTCATCTGGGGATTTCTTTCAGGAGGTTATTGGTGGATTCTTTCAATTTCTCTTTTACCCTCTAGTTCTAGAATATCAAAGCAGTTTTCCTTGACAGTTTTTTGAAAGATAATGTTTAGGCTCTTTTTTTTTTAAATGAGGGTTTAATTAGTTTAATATTTCTTAAATTATCTCTCAGATCTGTTTTCCAAGTCAGTTATTTTTTCCAATGAGATATTTTACATTGTCTTCTAATTTTTCTTTGGTTTTGTTTTATTGTTTCTTGATTTCTTGTAAAGTCAGTAGCTTCCATGTGCCCAATTCTCATTTTTAAGGAATTATTTTCTTCAGTGAGCTTTTGTACTTCTTTTTCCATTTATCTAATTCTACTTTTCAAGGAGTTTTCTTTAGTGGATTTTTTTTCCTCATTTAATCACTTCTGCTTTTTTAGGCATTCTTTTCCTCATTGGCTTTTTGTTTGTTCTTTGCCATTTTGTCTAGCTTGTTTTTTTAAAGTGTTATTTTCTTCTGTATTCTTTATATGTGTCTCCTTTACCAAAGGAGACTTGTCTTTCATGATTTTCTTCCATTGCTCTCATTTCTTTCCCCAATTTTTCTTCTACCATTCTTATTTGATTTTCAAAATCCTTTTTGAGCTCTTCTATGACCTTACATCAATTCATATTTTTTGGAGGTTTTAGATGTAGGAGCTTTTGACTTTATTATCTTCTGAGTTTTCATTTTGATCTTCCTTGTCATCATAGCAAATTTCTGTGGTCAGATTTTTTTTCTGTTGTTTGTTCATTTTCCCAGACTATTACTTGATTTTTAACTCTTTGTTTAAAAAAGACTCTACTTCCAAGGTGGAGGGTACACTGTCCTAAGCTTCAGGGATTTTGTGCAGGTGTTTTCAGAAATATTTCTAGGGACCTGTAAGTTACCTGTAAGTTTTCAGTCCTTCCCAGATAGTATGACCTAAGAAGAGGTATGTTTCCTACTCATCTGGCCTATACTCTGGTCTGTGAGTGATTATAAGCACTCTTTTTTTGTTCTGGGACTGAGGATTTTGAACTCCAATGAGGTCTGAATGTGAATTATGAATACTTATTTTCTTGTATAATTTGGAAAGACATGGTAGGCATGAGCAGGCTGCAGCACATTACAGATGAGGACTTGCACGGGCATGGTAGAAAGAATATAATCAGATTATGAATGACTAAGAAAAAGAAATGAATCTGTCATGGAAAGAGTGAACAAATAAGCAGTGTACGTCTCACATTCTCCAAGGTTATCCATGAAACATCAGAAGATCTCCAGGAAGACCCACCTGCCATCTCCCCCTCCTAAGTATCTTGGGAAGCATCTCACTCCCTTATGGATGTAAGAGAGAACAGCAAGACACAGGTTGGGTAGCACAGATGGCAGGCGTACTTCATCACTGAAAAATATCCACATTGATGAGATCTTAGCTCTCTCCAAGTGTGGTACTTATATTTTGAAGCATTGATTTGAGAAGAAATGTTACCTGTTTTTCCATGGAAGGTGGGAAACACTATTGTTCTTTTTTTAATATAAGAAACAGGTACTGAGAAAGCTAATGTCTGGGAAAAACCACTGGTGGAAGGGAGAATGGAAAATGAAATTAATGCTTGTTATATCCTCTCAGAAATTCACCCAAGAACACTCATTCAGTGAAATGTCTTATAAGATGGGTGATATTGGTTGAGCTGGATTGATTAGGATATTTCTGCTTTTGTGTTTGTTGCAAGTTATATGTCTCCATTATAGACATACCATGATTCAGTAAGAGTATTCCTATAGAATTTTTCTTCCAGAATACTTACCTTGTAGAAAGTATTTTTCATTTGTTAAATATCTATAAAATTAAGTTAAATACTTTCTTAGTCTGGTTATTTGGATAGTTAGTGTTGTAGTTCTTTTTGTTGTGATTTTTAGTTTTTATTTCTTGTTCTTTATTAGGAAAAATGTACTTTTAGTGTTGTTACATCCTTCTTAAATGGTAGTTTTCTAGGAAGGAAGCAAATTATTGATTGAATTTGCTATTAGAATTTGAATTAAGTTGATTACTAATAGGAAAACTGTTAGATAACTCTTAAAACAACACATAGCCAAAGGAAACATGTATTTCTTATCCTTTTGCTGAATGTGGTCCTCAGTATTAAATTAATTAGATTTTGGATAACTACTAAACTTTGTATCACATCCTTAATAAAATTGTTTAAGAATTTTTAAGAGCATCTCAGAGGCATACTGAAACTAGCTCATTCAGGAGACTTCATTAACAAATACAAAATTGATTAATTTTTACCTCATTACCTTATTGATTATTGCCTCAATTACTGTATGGGAAAGAAAACATCAGGAAACAAATTTGATAACTGCTAATACTAACTTTGATTTAAGGAAGCATTTTTGTATTAGTAATTTTGTATAAGTAAATATTGAAAAAATTTTGGCAGATGCCCTGGACTCATACAGGATTATAGGTGTTTATGTAGGATTATAGATATATAATACTATGGATCCAGCTGGTGACTTTGCTTATTACTTTGTTTTTTCTGGCTGATGTGAGTATCTTGGCAGCATGAGGCTTTTTTGAAGTACTTTTCAAGCTTAGTAATTTAGTATTTGGAATTATTGATAAGTTTATTCCTATTTAAAAAGACATAGGGGCTATTCTTCCTCTCTTCCCTTTCTTTAAAATAGAAGATAAGAGGGGGCAGCTAGGTGGAGCGGTGGATAGAGCATCAGCCCTGAAGTCAGGAGGACCTGAGTTCAAATCTGGTCTCAGACACTTAACATTCCCTAGCTGTGTGACCCTGGGCAAGTCACTTAACCCCAATTGCCTCAGCAAAAAGGAAAAAAAAAATAGAAGATAAGAGAAAATGTAAATTTTGGAAAGAAGAGGAGAACACAAAGAAGAAGAGGTTGGCTTGAGGCTAGAAAGAGGTAACAGTAACTTTTTCAGGGTTTTTTTTTTTTTTTTCACTTTTTGATATAGAAGAGGCATAGTTAGTGCCTGAGTTCCTGGAAATTGTACTTAATTTTATGACAATTCAGAAATTGGCTAACCCTTCTTCATAAAAGTCATCCTAGCCTGGAATTTGAAATGGTATTAAGAGTGTTCCAATGCTGAGAATTTAGTTTGGGAGAACTTTGTTTATAACAAATCTTAATAATTTAGTTTATTTTATTCAGGCATTGTAAAACTCTCTTCTTTGGTCTTATTTGGGAATCCCCCATAATATAAGATTTTAGTGGAAGAATATCTATTTCACATTTGAAAGAGCTCAGTAAAAAAAAGAAATCCCTTTAGAAAAATAAACACATTATCCATTTTATACCATTAATGGTGATTTTGAGAATAAGTATCTGTATAAAAAGAAATTTAAATTTCCAGAGATTTTTCAGTGACACCAGTAGTCCACATTTTAACAGTCATATGCCAAAGATCTAAAGTGAAAAGACAGAGTTTTTATTTGTGAGGTAGAGAAATAAAACAAGAAAACAGGCCAATTTCATGCATGCAAGGTTTTATAGTAGGAAAAACTGCATTGCACCTTTTCTCACCCCTTACATTTGAGGGTATTTGTTTTCAAACTTGACCCCAAGCACCATTTTCAGACACCTTTATAACTAATTAGTTATATTAAGACATAAGAAGATTTTGTTTGCTTTGGTTTCTAGAAAAGTATTGAAATGGCAACTGAAATTACTTACCTATTGTACATAGCAGTTAATTAAAGAAAAGCATTAAGTATGGGAGAGCAGTACTGCTGCTGTTGTCTTGTATCAGTATAAAAAGGCAGTAATTTTTTTGACAGCCACTGATTGGAAAGTTGCTTGAAGCCTTCCAGAAGCAAGGGGTACATGCTGTGGATCAATAACTGGCAAATTTTCCATTAAAAAGAATACCTGAGCAATGTTCCCAATAGCCACTGGCATCTTAATTTTCCATGGAAACCTCAAACATTTAAGTGCTGAGGACAAGTCATTTTCAGACAATTTTTCCAGACTACTTGTTAACAGTTATTGCTGTCCCAAAAGGTTGACAGCCTACATGATTGATATTTCATTTACTTGTCATCACTGTTTGAGTAATGGCGAATACTGTATTTCTGTGGTTTTAAGGAACATAGTCTCCTGAAAAACATTTGCCTTAGTGTATATTCCAGGGAGGATGTAGTGCACATTTAAACTGTATGTATATGTCTTTAGGGTCATGGAATGAGAGAACCAATCTCCTTTACAGTTTGAAGGCCTCTGGAGAGCAAGGCACATTTTTGTAGCCTCTTAGCTATCAGAAATCTACCTTCACTTTATTTTTTATAAGGGCGAAGAGACTTTTAATGTATTACTTGTGATTTCCCAAGATAATTGTATGATCCTTTGTATTTCTTTACAAAATTCACTTGATTCAATAATTCCAGTGTACATAATAATTATTATTTAAGAATTGTACTGTGCAAAGTCCTGCAAAATTATATGTAGTGAGAAACTTTTTAGGAAGTCAGCAAAGGATCAGAAAGGAGATATATTCCCCAAATATTGCAACTAAATAGTAGTCATTTGTCTCTTAAGGAGAGTGCCTTTAGAAAGTACTGTCTCAGATTATTTCATCAGCAGTTTTTGTCTTTATTTTTCTATCAAGAACATTTTGAGTCATCTGTTAGTAGGAATGAAGGAACAAAAGCCATCTCTAAAGGTGGTGTTCACTTGGATTTTAACGATTCATGCTAGTATCCATAATTGCCAAAAGAAGAGGAATAAGCTAGTAAAAACTAATATGTATTTAATCACAAAATTTAATTATAGTAATTAATAAAACAATGTTATCCCTGTGAAGATTCCTGAAAGTATTTTCATTCCCTAAGTTTCTTCGTTGTTATAAATGTAATATGCATTAAAAGTGGTCTATAATAAAATGTCTATAAGGATAAGGCTTCTTTGTTTGGTACTGGGTTTGAGCTTGCTTAGAACTTGGCAGTAGTCCTTTTGTATTCCACCCTCTTTTGGAACCTCACAGTACACATTAATGTTAACAGGCTTTATGATTTAGATTTGATTATATTTTCATTGGTCACACACACACACACAAAGAATATTTGTATCCTTGATTGGCATGTGGAGCAAAGTCAGATCTGAAACTTTTACCTCTTTGTTTACTAAATTGGGGTGGGGGTGTGTGGGGGGTAGAGGCAATATAGTAGTTTAGTATTAAAATCCATTTATGTTCTACTTAATAAGTGACATTTTAAAATACTTTCAGAGATTATATACCAATATAAAGTTTTAATCAACATTTTTACTTTTAAAAATCAGTGTCAGTTGTATCTGGGGGATTATACTGTACTAAACTTTCAGGCCGAAGCATTTACTATTGTCATTTTGATGTTCAAATAGGGGGAAAGTATTCTCAAGACTGATATGTACATCAGCAATTAAAAAAAAAAAGGTACTATGAATTAAACAACCCATGAGTGTCCATTCCAGTATTCATGCATTACTGAGTAATCCTTTCTGTAATCTCTTTGCAGTATTATTCCACAGTAATGGAACAGCAAGTAAATGGACAGTTAATAGAGCCTCTGCAGATATTTCCAAGAGGTAATGTTTAACAGATTCTAATCAACAATGATTATTTCAGTAAACTGTTTCATCAACAGTTATGTTTTCCAAAGGTTTAAATGCACATAACATGATGTTTAGCTCTTTAATTCGAAAAAACAAAAGAAGTATTCATTATCGTGGGGATTGCAGGCTATATTATAGTTATGGCAGATAAAATATCTAATTTACTAGAGTAAATTAAACTAACTAGATTGTATTTTGTTTTCAAAGTGCACATTTATATACGCTTAGAGAACTCTTTGGGATTTTCATGTTTTCCAATCCAAGGCAAATGAATAACTTTAATTCTAGTTATTTGTAAATTGTGACTCATGATGATGGCCATTGAGTGCTGTTATTGAGTAGAATATTTTCAGTCAGTGGGGAAATAAAATTAGCTAACAGTTTTTAAGGGAGGAAAAATTGGTAGAACTTTTAGTGGTTTGGTTTGTTATTTGGAAGAACGTCTCTATAAACAATGGGAAGTTCACATGCACAGTTGTTTAATAGTTAACCTTTTAAAAAATTATGTAGGGGCATCAGGTGATACATGAAACCAAGTTGTCTTTTTGCTTTTGCATTAGATAGTATTGGTCTTTTGCCAGATATGAATATTTGAAATGTGGATCCTTTTCCTCATTTGGATAATATTGAAAAGGAAGAGTTTACTTTAATCCATTAATACTTTCCAATTTATTTATTTTTTTAGGAATCAATATTTCCTAATTAAGGATACTGAAAAATTTCAATTTTTTAAGTACATCTCCAAGCATTAAATTAATTTAAATGATGAAAAATTTAACTCATCCTTGTTAATTTGCTTTTGTACAAATAATCATAGCATGAGTTTTCTAGTTAAATAATCCAGATTTTCCTACTTGTGACTGAAGTTTGAACAGGGCAATTAACGAATAGAAATTTTATTCACACTAACAAGATCTTAAAAGAAAGTTTGCTGACTTATTCTGTATAGAGGTTTGGGAACCATAACAACACTAAAGTCTTTTAGCCTTTCAGACAGACAAAATTTTTTTTTTTGCCATCTTAAAAATTTCTACCAATTCCTTTTCAAGATTATCAATATGCTAGTTATGATGTCATAACAAACATTATTTGTACAATATTACAAAAAATTAATTTAGGTACTGCTTCTGATCCATATTAGCTTTGTGATCCTGGGCAAGTCATTTTATCCTATCAGTGCCTGTAACAATAAAACTACAAATTACTGAGCAATTGCTAGTCTATATTGATGGAGGGAGTTTTCTCACCAGACATTGCCCTATACCAATAAAATCATAACTACAGGGGGGAGAAAAGGAAATTTTAAAAACTTCCTTGATTTTGGTGGTCTTATTTTTTGTTTTATACTTAAAACTTTCCAAGTTCAGTTTGATTTCTTTCAGGCTTTGAGTCTTAAGGCCTCAGTTTATTATAGTCATGCTGCTCAAACAGTTTTTTGTATCCTTACATATAGATATACATAGCTGTAGAGATAGAAAGTAACTGAAAAAATTATCTGATATACCCTGAGTAATTCTGAAGGATTTTTTATTAGATTATTTTAAAATTATTAATTTGTTAATGACAATATCAGTATTTTATTGATACTTGATATTTACCTCCTACTTTAAGGTTTTCTACATTATCTTAACATTAATTAATGTTCCCATATTTTGAAGGATATGAAAGTTAAAGTATTTAAGAACAAAAGAGTTGGGAGTATTGACGAAAACAATTGCTATAGATAGGGGGAAGCTACTCCAAAGTACCAGAAATTATCAGTGTCAGAGCTAGTATATATTCATTCATTATATATTGCCTCATCTAATCATACCATGCCAAAGTTGGAAAGGACCTTAGGGTTCATCTAGTCCATTTTCCACATGGGGAAACTAAGGCTTAGATTGAATGAATCTTCTACAGTAACTAGCCAGTAAAAATGCAGAGCTGTTATTGAACTTATTTGTCTTATTTCAAATTCAGGATCTTCTACATCATGAGCTCTCTGATTACCCTGTGTCATCTTTAAATACTCAGGCTGTGGGAGCCTTAAGTCTCCATGTTACTAAAATTCCTTTGATTTTGTATGCATACATTTCTAGCAGTTTGTAGTAATTTATTGCTCTTTAACTATAAATGAGATGGACAAGTAGGATTTGGAAATAATGCAAAATTGAGGTTCAAACATGTCTTCAAAGCCTTTGACCTAATAGAAAGAAAAAGTGATTCAATTTCAACATTTCACACGTATCCTATTTTCCAATATACATAGCTTCTTTGAATATTTGAATAGTGATTTGAAATTTGAGTCCCCTTTACAATTAAAATGTAGTTATAATTATAAACAAGTATAAAAATTCATTAGATTTTCAATAACTTGAGTTTCTGTGATTATGAGGATTATTGCTGGCATTAGCATAAGTTCTGCATCTGATGATTTCAGGCTATCTGACCCTAGTCAAGTCATTTAGACTTTGTCTACCTTAGAAGCTCTGTAAGACCATTCAGTGCCGAGCAGTTGCTTATATGTATTACTTGAGGGAATTCCTCACTGGGAATTTCTTATGTGGAAGAAATTGTAGATCCTGTTCAAAAATACCAGGTTGCTATAACTTTTGGATTTTAAGGAATTTATTTTTTTTGCAGTCTTTAAATTCTTGATCATAATGGCTTAAGAAGCCATATGAATGGACATGAAAATCCAGTAATTGGAGATCAAGATTAAAGCCTGTTCATTATTCACAGTAAAGAACTTATCATTAAAAGTATCATTTATATATGAAATACTTCAGTGGATATATACTTAGTGTCCTTTAGCAGCTACTGATAGGCTACCAAGAACATGGCATCAAGTATATGTGTCCACTGTTTTGTTCAAAAGGTTTATTTACATGTTAAAGAAAAATACTCATAAAAATATTTTATCATACTATCAAACTGCTGAAAGAATAAACTAGGGCATTCAAATGTACTGTAAATGAGTGAAATGAAGAAAAAATTTGATGCGTTTAGTAATTGTTACTCATGACTACTGATTAATAAATAGCTCTATTTCTCACTGTCAAAACAAAACTAAAATATGTTCATCTAAGAGAAGAAAAATCAGATTTATCCTTCTTAAAACAATCAATCAAGATTGACAGCCCTTTAATATACGATTTGTAGGGCACTATAGTTTTCAAATGAAAACAGTTCATAACATGTAGCCAAGAGCTTTTTTGTATTTTTAACATTTGATAGAAAAGGATTTGCTGAATAGGAAAAGTGCTAACTTGGAAAAGAGAATGTAAAGAAATTATATTTCTCCCCTGCACCTTTAAACCTAAATATTAGTAGATGTCAGTATTTATAAACAACATGATGCAATGAGTTTGGTATTTTTGTGTTTCAATATAACTCATTTGCTTATGGTTATATAAACTGATCCCTAAACTTGAATAGTGCTCCTTGCAACCTGCAATAATAGTCTTTTCAAAAGAATGATGTTCAAAGAAAGAAACATTTATTTTTAAGATACTTTAAATGATAGAGGAAATTAAATGTAAGAAAGTGAAAAGATATTACAGAAATTTGAGTTATGAAAGGAATCTAATCATGTTAGATCAGTTAACTTGATTTTGGTATGTTTTAAGCAGAAATTGGAATTTATATTAGGTAATGTCAGAAAGCTCTTTGCATTTATAAATGCTCACTCCTGCAAGTTAAAAACCCTGGTTCATAATTCCCACTTTGGGTCTAGGGAGCCACTTTTCAATCATTTCTCTCTGCTAATTTTGGTGTCACCCTCATTTCTTTTTAAACGATTCATTTTGAGCAAATTTGTAAATGGCCCTGATGTGTTCTACAATTTAGTCAATTACTGTTTCA
Source organism: Myrmecobius fasciatus (assembly GCA_023553655.1). Lineage (NCBI taxonomy): Eukaryota > Metazoa > Chordata > Mammalia > Dasyuromorphia > Myrmecobiidae > Myrmecobius > Myrmecobius fasciatus. The sequence continues at coordinate 97,281 of JAJPUD010007103.1, forward strand.
GCCTGCAAGCCTCCTGGGAAACGGAACATACATGGCCTGAAGGTACGAATTTCAATAATTGTTTCAGTAAAGTTAGATGGATTTGTAATGCTGTGTTCCACTTATTGAAATGTCAAATAAAACTGCACTTTCTCAAGCTCTGACAAGCAGTTTTTTTAAAGGGAGGTGGGGGAAAAATCATCTGTAGTATATGCTTAATATCTACATATGTTTGGATATGGGCTGGTCTTTTTTAGTGAAATGTTTTTATTCTTTGAATTTTTTTCTCTTTGTAAATGTGTTCAATATGATTCTAGGTATTAGGGTTGATAAAAATTTAAGACAGAATATAGAATTTAATTGATTAGGTTCATAATCATATTGCAGCACTATCTTCCTTTTGGTATATTCATTTGATGCTTTTTTTGTTTCTTTTTTATGTTTTGAATTTTATATCACAGAACAATGTTGCTACCTTTAAATAGAAAAAGAAACTATTTTTGAGTCTTGATCATTTTCTATTTAGTTACTTATATCTCACTATAGTCCATAAGGCTGATATTATCTTATGTTCCTTTCAGTAGCTGTTCACCCTATATTCCTGATGATTCATGATACTTTAAGATGCATATCTAATCTTTGGATATATCTGATATGTTTCTTTTGTGACTAAATTGTCTCATCTGTGGTAGACCTCAAACAATTAATTGCTACTCCTCCTTTTTTATTTCCTGTTGTCCTCTCCTCTTTCAATACTGTTTAACTAAGCATTTAACATGTAACAAGGATCTGAACATTATGCAATATGCTGGTAATGTAGAACCTTAACCTACATACTGAATAGACTCCAACCATGGGCATGCCTAGCAACAAGCTAATTAACCTTCATCGTGAAATGAGAAATTTATGGCAAATTACAGGTTAATTAGAACCGTGTCCTCAGAACACAAACGACTGATAAAGATTCTTTCTTTGCCTGCAGGTGAATACACGGGCCGGGCCCTCTCATCATGGCAGCCCAGCAGTTTCAGATTCACTTCCAAGCAATAGGTGAGAAAAAAATCCCAATTGTGTGTTTGGTCATTGAAAGGAGGGGCTTGTATGAAGATATCTCTTTCCCCTTATCTTCACCAAATTGGCACATGACTAGTAAGAAATTAAATAATTATTTAATATTAGTTGTAGATTGACTAAGCGTAAAGGAGCACATATAGAACAACAGTTTAGGTATTAATTGCTTATAATTTTGACCCTTCATATAATATTTAACTGCTAAAGTGATTTTCCGAAAAATATATATCTCGTTCCACTTGGTAAACTCTGGTGTATCCCTTTTAGCTCCAGGATCAAATGTTAAGTGTTTCATTTGTTCTTTAAAGCCATTTGCAACCTGGTTGCTTTCTACCTTTGCAGACTTCTTATATTTTGTTATTTAGCAATAATAGTTTATTTGCTGTTTCTCATATATGACACTAGCATCCAATCCCATGATTTTACATTGACTGCCCTTTATGCCTGGAATGTTCTCCTTCCTCATCTCTGTGCCTAAGCTTCCCTGGCTTGTCTTCAAGTTTTAACCTAAATCCTGCCTTCTTCAGAAGGCCTTTCTCAGTCTATCCCTGTCCCTTAAGCCCCACTCCCATGTCCTTACCCTCTCCTATTGCTTTCTCTCTCGTGTGTGTGTGTGTGTGTGTGTGTGTAGAGAGAGAAAATTTATCTTTACATGTTGGGTTCCTTCATCAGAATGTATGCTCCTTGAGGACTGGAAAAGTGTTATTTGCTTTTTGTTGTATCCCAGTGCTTAGCACAGTGCAGGGACATAATCAACCTTTAATAATAAATAATTTCTTTATTGACTAAATTATATAAATTTAACCTTTCTGTGAAAGCTAATCATACTTTTTGCTTTTCTTAATACAATAATAATAACATTCTTTGGACTTTCTAGATCAGTTATAATCCCTCTTATTCAGTGACTAATGGTAAGGTTTTGTGAGTTATTAGTTCTGAATCTTTGTCCATTGTGTACTTAACCCAATTCTGTGAAACTGTAGTACTCACTAACTATTCTGCCCAAAGGATAGGGATAAGTGTTAAAATTTAAATTTATTAATTTTTTTCTGTTCTCTAGTATCTATAAACAAATGAGAGGACCAAGATTGAGTTTGCTGGCTAAGAAGATTTGGGATTCTCAGTATATTTCATTTATTTCCCATTTGCATGGATAAACCAGTTATCTATCATTCATAATACCTTAACCAGGCAGATAAGAGGCACTACAGTATAAAAGGAAAGTGTCAGTAGCGTTCTCATTCTGATTGCTAGTTACTAGCTAAAAGTCACTCCCTCTTGTGTGCCTTAGTTGGTCAGCACAGTAAAATGACTAGACAACTGACCTGGGTTCTGGCCCCATCTCTCAGACATGCTGCCTGCATGACCTCAGCCAGGCTACTGAACTGCTCAGTGACTGAGGCACTTTCCTGAGCTCAGAAGATGCAGAAAAGATGCTGATCTCTCTTGGGAGAAGAACTCCAGGAATAGCATTAAAATAATTTACACAGAAATATCTATGCATGGGGATCTAACTAGGGAAGATGATTCTATAAAATCTAGCAAATGAAGCTGACTAGAATTGGAATTAGAGGATCCAGGTTCAGATCTGGGTGTGCTGTCATTTTGACTTGATTGACCTTGAAAAATATCCTTATCTGTAAAGTGAAGATATAGGAAGAGTTGATTACTAAGGATTCTTCTTGCTCTAAATCTTTGCTCTTCTGATCACAAGCCCTATAATTATCATCTTTTCCCTACAAGAAATTTCATTGCCTACTGTATCTAGAATTAAGAATTGGACTTTTGGCCACCTATTTGCTCTGTGGAAGCATGATAATCCATGCTTCCTTAGAGCATCTTAAGACTGTAAACCAAGAGTGAAGAATGTCTGGCCCATGGGTCATATAAGACTTGTGAAATCATTTGGTCTGATCCTGCCAAGGCAACCACAGTTCCAGTCATCATATTAAGGGTTAGTTAATTAAATGTTTGACCAAATTGACTAATTTTTAAGTTGGTAATTTTTCATGGCTCATGAATGATGTTATAAATGTTCCTTACTTCTGCTATAGACAGTACTTAATCTTTCTAGTTTATGAATTGACAGCTCTCTGCAAATAATAAAGTATTTTTGTATTACTGAATACAAAGTATTACTGAAAAGTATCACAATAATGGAGTTAGTTTCCTGATAGATATAGATAGATTTGTAAAATTCTAATGGGCTGGAATTAACTCTTAAAATATCCTTGCAACATTTTATATAAAGCTCTGTTGTAGAGCTTTAACTTATTCAAATTAATGAATGACAAATAAGTAATGATAATACATTTCCAAGGTCTTTATAAATAATTTTTGGTGTGTGTGAACCATCATTGCTTATGATTTTAAAATACATTGGAGAAGTAGAATTGTAAATATATATATATATATATATATATATGCATATATATATGTCCCATTTATCTGTATGTTAAAGTAAAGGTACTTTGAGCCTACTGTTTCTCAATGTGATGCTTAGTGCTGTCAGATCACCTTGTCATTGAACATATCTTGCTTTTCCAGCTTAAAGAAGTCTTCTGCTGAATTGAAAAAAATTTTAGCCAATGGCCAGGTAGGTGTCATTACATATAAGATGTAAAAACAACAGTGACTTGTAGTTGTTTGATTTTTCAGCCATTTTGTTTTTATAAGTACAGTTCAAGAATATCTTTATGTTATAAATGAATTATGTGGTTTAATTTGGTTGGCAGAGCAATTTACTGCACATTTTTCAAACAGTGCTAATGGATTTTCACTCTCAGTGGATTGAAGCACCATATCCACCCTACTGACACCTTCATTCAAAAAAAAAAAAAAAGTTAATCAGTTCAAATAACTGTGTTGACCCTTAGGTTGTTCAGATGACCTTTGCATTTCAAAGGTCACCAGTTAATTTTTTCTTGAGCTTTTAGAAAAGTGAACGAAAGACACCATCTCATTCCCAACTACTCATTTTACTTTGAAGCTAACATTTGCTTTTTAGGGGAACAGAATTATAGCAGACCTCCTGGCATTTACGATTCTTCTGCTTTAGGTGACCTTGGTCTCCCCAGTAGGCCATCTGAAGTCAAATGGCTTCAACTAGCAATTGATGGACAGGTAGGCCTTTAGGCTAGTCATTTCTCGCTATTTTTGATTCAGGTAGATGGACAGATCTAAAGAAGTATAATGCTTTTAAATGTATACTGGTAAATTAAGCCACCTACAGGATACTAGATTCTTCAATAGCAACATAAATAAGTTTTAATGTTTGTTATAGTGGGAGCCCTTTGATAGCCTTGGAGGCAGGCACCTGTCCATTGCGATCAAGCCTGCCTATTAGGCTCTATTGACTGAGACATCTGTGTCACTGCAAATAAAAGACTCTTATTGATTTTCTTAACTGCTATTCACTTCCCTTCCATGTTTCGAAGGCTGAAATCTTAATTATCTCAGATGCGTATTCAGTGCCTTCTCACACTGACCTCTCCGAGCCTCATTGGCATTTCATGAATTGAGTGCTGGTAGTGGAGCATGTCAGAAAGACAAAGCTGCCTCTTCACACTTGTCCTTTACTATCACCTGTAACGTTGTGGCCTAATAGACGCTGGCCCCTAACAGAGGACGATGGCAGCAGTAGACCGCTGGACACCTTGGTTATTTGTTTTTTAACCCAGAATCCTTTGAATATGTTAGAAGGTGTTGGTGAGATTTTTTTGGTGGGTATAGAATAAAATAAGCTTGATGAAGGGAATTTTTCAATGTTATACAGAATGTATCAATTCGATCTCCTTTATTGTAAATGCAAACAAGGAGCATTTGTTATCTATATATCATTTTCATAAATTCAATAATATTCTAAAATATTTCACTTTAATCAACCAGAGGGATTGGCTGGATATATAACCTTGGCCCTATTTTGTATGCATTCATTTACAACTGATTTGAAACAAAATTTGCCTCAAAACATATAAGAATAGGATACGTGGTGTCTTTTTTTATATTGGTATTTATTTAATTCACTTATAAAATAAACCTGTACCCTTTAAAGAACAAAACAGTTATTTTAAAATTGTTCTGAAGTAGAAACATTGGCATAAATGTGTTTTGCTGAAGTAGTGGCAGGCTGATTATGATTATGATATTTAAAAATAAAATACCATCAGTCTTTATCCACCATGAGGTAAAAGAAGTTTATTATAAATGTTCAATCATAGATCAGTCATCTTTGTTACAATATAAATTCCACAGGGAAATTTTTTGAAGGCATAAACTATTGAAAATTTTAGGGCTATGATAGCCACACTAATAAAAAAACAAAAGTTCCTGACTCTTTTGTTTTTCAAATGTGGCCTTTAGCTTTTCAAGTTTTTATTAACTAAAGAAAAGAATATTATAAATTGGATCAAATAGTTCCTTCAGGTGTACTTCCTCTAATGAGTAAGAACATGGTGGAATGAATGAGCAAGTGTTGTTGGATAATCCCAAAGTGAATAATGATGCAGAGTCATATAGGAGTGGGCAGTGAGGTGAATTGGTACGTTTCTTCTAACTTGAATGCTGGCTCTGATTGGTGTGAGATGTGTGAGTCACACTTGGCATTACTTTAACACGAGCATTTTTGGTTTTTTTTAAGTTTTGGTGGTTTATACTCTCAAGCATTAATAATGATTTGCCTTTCCACTAGTCTCCACTTAGGTTTAATAAGGAATTCATATTAATCATTAAAAGAAAGGGACATGATTTTTCAAGTTAATCAAATATTGACAGGTTAGAAATAGCTTTCTGCCTAGGTTCATTGATATAGGTTATGTGATATAAATATTTATTTCTTTTCTGTCACTCAGAGTAAATGCCACCAATTGATTCAGCATTGATATAGTGTCAACAGTTCATAAGAAACATTTGACTGGCTTGTGTTTTCCGATTAGTCTCTGCTCTATAAAGTGGGATTTACTAAATCTCTCCAATTGTCTGCTCATAGAGTGTGACTGCTTTCTGAAACCGTTATTGCTTCGATTTGTGAAGCAAAGGTCCACTGATAAGACTTAGTTTCTGTCAGAGCTTTACATATGAAATAAGGATTAATTGAGCATTTTGGTTTTAATGATTTCTAAGAGATGAGCACTGATTCTTCCAAAGACAGGCAAACATAAACAAAGAATGTTTTGTTTGCTGATCCATAATTGAATTCTATTTCCCTTTTCCCATTAATTCCATTAATTTTGTGTCCAATCAAGTTTCTCTTGTGAAGTTTAGATTTTAGTCTTTGGTGGTGGAATCATTATTTTTATATTATCTGTATAATCTGGAACCTTTTGTTTTTCTAGTTAAAAAAAAGTAAAATGAGCTGTTTTTTGCATATTTATTAGACATTTTAACTTAAGCTTTATCTCTCATGTGCTTTCTGGCATGTATTTGCTTCCTCCTAGTCTAGTACACTATCCTCTCTTCAATATTATTGTTTCTTGCTTTGTAGCTGATTACAAGTATCTCAGAAAAATCAGATTGCAATTTGTAGTTTTACCAAGGAAGTCTTTCTTGAATCTTTTCTTACATGCCTCTCTCCCACCATTACTTAGACATTTAGTCCAAGTTGATAAGGACATTGTTATTGCTGGTAAGTCAAATATATAATAGAACTAAAAACCACAGATATAGAACTTCATCCTATAACTTTGAATTATTTTGAGACATTCATCAACTTTATAAAAACTTTCCACATAAAAAATCTGTGATAAGCTAGTTTTGTCATCTGTATGTAAAACTTAATATTGAATGAGAAAAATTTGAATGGAACTATTCTTATCCAAGTTAGAAGCCTAAAGTCATACCATAATATATTGGTACCTTTTGCTTTCACTGTGAACCTTACTTCCTTTTCTAACAACTCGAAAAATCTTTTGTAACATTTTGTTGTCTCATATATATATATATGTATATATATACACATATATATACACACACATACATATACATATATATATATGTTACTTTCTCTATTAATTTTTCCCCATTTAAATATTACTCCTTCTCTTCAAGTACATATATACATAAATTTATTATCCCTACTCTACTGGTCAATTTTTTCCATCTTTTTTTTTTTTTTTTGACTCTTCAGTGAAAAATCTTTCTGCTACCTCTAGGATTTACCTATCTGGTCACTGTCTTACCAGTTCATACTTATCTTGTGTATTTCTGCATTTCCTCCTCTCTCTCTTTCTTTCCTTTTTCCTCTCTCCCCAGTCAGTATCTGTTATTCCTCATTAACTAGCCACATTAACATGGAACTAACATACATTATTGATTTTTGGTGAGGAATTTTATTTCTTAGGTGAAAAAGCAGATAAATTTGAATATTTCTCAGTCTTTAAAAAATTACTTTTTATTTGTGAGACAGCACTCAATGGATTCCTCTATGCACCTTTAGCAAAAAAAAAAAAAAAAAAAAAAAAAAAAAAAATTCCTACCCTGGCCTCTATTTGAGTTAAACTTTTTAAGAAATTGTATGGCATTGGACCATGTCACTTACTATTATGTAAACTTGACATATTTTGATCATAAATAGAAAATTGTCAGGATTTTTTCCAGTGTCTTCCTAAATCTAATTGTGATATTCTTTCATATAGATACATTTTTAGTAGATAACCCAAATAAGATAAAAGATCATTTAATTTATAGTTGAGTCAATTCTTGTTTTATTTCTAGATATTACAGCAATGTATTGACCAATATTTATGCTGATTGTTAGTCCAGTTTCCTCTTCTTACCCAACCTGATTTTCTCTCTTATGTCTATTTCTTTGAGCTTGTTTCATTCTATCCCTTTTTTGAACCATATCTTTCAGGTCGTCTGTGAGATACTAAATTTCCACCTTGGTTTTAACTGTGCAGATAAGTTTCATGGTGCTCTCAGTCTAACTTCTGGCCATTCCCTCTGTGTTAGTTATCTTTTAAAGGATTATAGGATCATAGATTAAGAGCTAGGAAGGTACTTTAGGGAGCATCTAATATGGTATACCCCCTCTCCATTTGACTGAGTCCTAGAGAGGGCTTGGGATTTAAACTCAGATTCTCTGACTTCAGAGCCAGTCTTCCCTTTACTCTCCTTTTTTCCTGGATGTTTTCAACTCCAGATTAGTTTAGGAGTATTGAGTTATCACTCCTTATTTTTATAAGTTGGGTTTTAGGGTCAGAAATTGGGACAAGACAAAATGAAAGAGTACCACTCCTTTTTTCCTGTCATGCTCCCATCAGCATTAAAGATATATGCTAGATTTTTGTTAACATTTATTCATTTTTTTCTTGGTTTGTCTTGATCCTCTAGGCCAAAGATTACTGACCTTTTCCTGAAGGGGATATTTTGCTTTACAGAAATGTTATGCTACCCAGGGTGTATATTGGAAGTGGGAAGAAGTTGGGTCGCTAATCATGAAGTTGCTGAACTGGGAGTAAAGAGATAGAGAAGACTAATGTTGGCTACATTTTCCTATCATCAGAGAATCCCAAAAGACCTTGGATTGTGACCCAGTTATCCTATTTGAAAACTTTTAACTCAGTTTTTGAATATTTTAACATGAACTAGGTTGAAATTTACCTTTTCTAAAAATTGTGAGCCTATATATGGGTTTGCTCAGCAAATTAATAGCACAAACTACATTGTTGGAGGTATATTTAACCTATTTCAGCAATCTTTTACAAGAATTATAGGATTTTGTTGACTTGCCAATAGATACCATTAATTATAGCTTTTTGTATTTTCATTAAAGAGGTCCAGCAGAACCCTTGCTAAGAAGTTAATGATTTATTTCAAATTACTTTACTTTTAAAATAAACTATACTTGAAAGATAATAAAATTTTTTAAAGTGCTCTAAAACTCAAATTTGCCTTCCACCCAGTTAATGCTAACAGATGACATTTAAATTGATGTTCCTTCCTAACACATATCTCAAGATATATTTTTTCCATATATTCATCAATAATGTAAAGTTTATAAACCACAGAAAATCCCACAATAAGAAAAATACTAGCCAGTTTCTCTGCTCTGTCTGTTTTCTCCACTGAACTGCAGCAATTAGCTGATTGTAAATAGCATCAATCAGTTTGTACTACAATTAATTTGGGTGTTGAACTGGCCTCTACACATTAATCTGTCAATATGTTTTTTAGGATTGTTTGTAGAATGGCTTGAGAAGGAAGCTGTTTCTGTAACCTGCACTGTACTTCTAATTATCACAGCTCTCAGAAGCTTCAACCTCTGAAATGTATAGAAGGAAAATATTTCCCTTGATAAATGAAGCTCTGGTTTATTCATTTGGTTGAAGTTTAGAATAGAGCAAAATATTTAACGCATTACTACAATGGTTTGAAAGCAAACTATTTTTTTTCCAGGTGATATTAAATTAAAAACTCCATACATTTTCTGCCCATGCAAGGCATACAATTCTCAGGAAATTGATTTTTTTTTTCAGGACTTACTATGGCTTTTCCCTGGCTTTAACTATGTGGGAAACAAGACTTTTATTGAATTTGCTTTAGTGAATAGATAAAGTTGACAGTGATTTTTTAAGTGACTGGATCAAGTTTGTAGAAAATTACTGACAGCATCAAATAGAATCTGAATGATCTTAAACATATGAACAGTAATAGCTTATTTAAAAGTACTTTAACATTCTAAATTATTATTTAGTGAGCATTAAAATGAAGTGCCTTCTACTTGTGATAAAAATTTGATTAATATTTGTGTTAGAAAAGATTGCATAAAGCCCCAAGAGTTGAAAAGTCAAATGAATATTATCATGGTGTATTGAAACAACAAAAATAGCTTTGGCTTGTTGATGTTAGATTTCTATGCCATTTCCCTCCTCCCCCTTTTTGCACTGTAATATGACATGTGCTTTTTAAAATGCATTACTTGGACATTTTCCATCAGCATAGGATGACTTCTACCTGGCTTGTGCCACCATGCTATTGCTGAATATTAATACTGATTTACCACTTGCAAAGTGCAGCTGTACCTTGTATTTGGAAAATCATTGTTGGTTATCCAATTAGTTTGTTGTGTATTAACTTATTGAGTTCTTCACATGGATTGCTTTACAGATCATTTATTAGATGCTAGTATTATCTGTGGTTTGTGTATATGTTTTTCTTTTTCATTTTGGCTTTTGGTTCATTGCTATTTGGCTTTGGTTCTTTGCAGTACTAGGGATCCCTTTTCCTATCAGTATCTCTGACCTGACCCTTTTGAGCTATGTTATATCATTCCATTTTGACACCTTTTATCAAACTTTAATGAAATGACCCAGGCAAACAAATTGTCATTAAACTTTCCATCACTTTGTCCCTTGGTATCGTCTTTTATAAATTGGACAGCAAATGTTGTATTGATCTTCTCGTTCTTGCAGCTGAACTTGAAATGACCCAGACTGCTTGTTGTTTATGGCCTAGAGTGGCTTTTCCTTGACATTTCCATCCACAGTATGACACCCCTTTTGTTTTTCTTTCTTTCTTGTGGAGATGAATGAACAAGACATACGGTATCGAGACACCCTCGGTCATGGCAATGGAGGCACAGTCTACAAGTGAGTAGTCTATTTTGTTTAAACTTTCTGGATCCAGTTTAACCAAAAGTTGATTCAGGCTATCTGTAACAAAGATGTTAAAATGACCATCAGCTCTTAGATTTTATTTTCATATTTGACTCCAGAATTCTTCAAGGCATCTATTTTCTCAGAAATGGTGGAATGGTGCATTTATATTGCCTTTTAAATATTTCTGAGATTGAGTCTCTCCTGGGTGAACAGTTAATAGTCTACCTTTAGCAAATGCACCTTTAACTGGCCTGAAGTTTAATGAATTTTTCCTTCACTCCTGTTTTAATACCATTATTCCTTTTAAACTTGCTAGCACCCTATGCTAGTCCAATGTTTACATCAATGCCCAATGGAAGCAAAACCTTATAAATACCATTGCTTTGCCCTGTGCCAACATTCCAAAAGCTATTAAAAAACCTTCTTCCTGTTGTATTTCCTTCTCTCCTCACTCGACTCCCCTGAGAGATTTTCTGCACATTGATAAATATTTTTAAGTTATAAAGTTCTTCCAAATTTTGGTTGCTTTGCTCATAGCCTGAAGGAGTATTCATTTTAATATTTTAAAAATTGTAACAGCAAAGGAGTAGCTTTCTCAACAGGGAAGTCTTTCTTATACAGTAGTGAAAAGTTTAAACTACATAATGTAATATCTGGTACTTAATAGTCTTCAGTGGTGTATGAAAAATATTCCAGTAGAAATTAAGAAATCCATACTCTGTAAGAAAGCCCTGAGGGAGTAATAAAGCTTTCCTCCAGAGAGGTATTTACCATATATACAGTAATCCTGCATCCTATTATGATCTTGTTTATACCTTAGACATTTTAACTTATATATTATATATTTCCAAAATTGTAAAATAACCCATTTATTTTTTAATTGGTTGATAATGTCACTAGATTCTTAAGTTCTGACTAACAGCATGAATACAGATGAAAATTGCATTATAACTGCAAAAGGAGCATGTTTTCAGATACCAAGAGGAGCTGTCCTCACCTTGATCAAATCAAACCAAATAGTTCTTGGAAGATGTACAAGTCCTTACCCTCAGGTCCAGTCCTTTGAGCTCTCTGGAGAGTCCCAGATCTGGATTTCAGCTATGCTGTCTGACTTCAGGTCTGGTCAACACCTTGTTCTAAAAGCAAAGTACTTCTGTTATATCCTAGAAAAGAAGAAAATATTGATCTTTTGTGGAAAAGAAAATGTTTACAACTAAATTCCTCTGGATTTTTTTTTAATTATATGTTTATGTTTTAAAATAGTAGAGCAAAAATGCTTGCTGTTTTTAAAGAGGTTGAAGACCACAGTTCTGGTTCTCCCTGCCTGTCATCCTGAAGCACCTCTATTTTTCTATAAGTAATTTTTCTTCATTTCTGTCTCCTCCCCCTTATATTTATTTTTGACTTGAGTTGTTCCTTCTCATATCCTTGGTGACCAAGGACAGAGCTTTTCTAGGAGCCATTTCCTATCATTCACTGTAGTATCAGGGCAGCGCTCTGACCCAGTGGATAGAGTTCTGGACCTGAAGTCAGGAAGACTCATCTTCCTAAGTTCAAATCTAGCCTCAGACAACAATAACTGTGGTCCATTTGCTAGGATGAGGTAGAAAAGAGCACATGGATATGAGTCCCCTGGACAAAGCAATAATCAGTCTCAATAATAGTCCTCCTTCCTTGGGCCCTCAGGCTAATAGCCAGAACCAGAAAGCTGAGGGAGAGGGAATTCTTTAAGGATAAGTTTGAGGATATGTTTGAGTACTTATATCTTGTTCCTCTTTATTCTTCTTTGGAGATTAGACTATAATAGAATATTTGAAGAGTAGAGAAAAGAAAGTACCCAAGGTAAGAAAGTTGGTCATTAATGAAATAGTAGGAAATATTTGTCAAGTCTTCTGAATCCTGAATGAACTTAGTGATTCTTTTGTCATTTTCAAATATAATCTAGAAATGTGGCATTCTTTGTATATTAAATTTCACAATATGCTTCTCCCTGTTTTATGTTTTATTTCACCCAAAATGGTAGTAATATAACCCTCAAAATATGCTTATCAATGGCTATATTGTGAATTACTATGTTCTAGGATGGAGACAAAGAGAAGTCTCAGTTCTTCAAATTTTTATGCATTAAAGGTAACAAACATCCACATTTCTTTAGAATCTTAGTTCTGTGGAGAAAATATACAAAATCTGTGTGCTGTGAGTTTGGGGAAAATATCTCTCCAGAGACAGTAGCCTTAGATGTCAAAGAAATGTAGCCTGCAGGGTTGTGTAATTAAAGACAGACTTTCAGTCTGACTTCATCTCAATGGGAGGTCTGACACTATCTCTGTCCTCCAGTCTGACCTAGACATTCTGATGAGATTAATAGAGACCTCCTACTCTACCTAGATGGTCTGATTAACTGCAGGGTAACACTCAACAGACCAGAAGTTGGGTGACACCAAGGTTATTCCACAATTAAGAAGATCTTCCCTCCATCCCCAGTCCCCAAATCACTTGACATCCTTTCTCTGTGGTTCAATCGCTGAAATAAGGAAATTAGCTGTGCAACATCACCTGGGAGGTCCCTTTTGCCTCCTTCCCTAAAACTGTATAAGATAAATGTATAATGTTATATGTGTATGAATGGATGGGTGTATGTGTGTGTGTGTGTGTGTGTGTGTGTGTGTGTGTGTGTGTCTTTCTGTTTTGTGGAGTTGTTAGTCATCTGGCAGCTGCCCATCAGCAATTGCTAATTCAACTTTTTATCTTCTGACTTTACCTCTTGGTTTACTGACCTTCAATCAAAAAGGATCTGTTGTCATTCAGTTAGTGTACTAACAATAATATAATTTAACATAGCTTTGTAAATGACTGCTTATCGATATTGAGTGATCATTTTGATTGTCTTAATACTTTGAAATTTCATAATAAACTTATTCTGAAGAATAAAGAATAATTTCATTTACTTTGTTGCCTTTATGGTTTTTGAGAAAGACACAGAAAAATTCTTAGTATTTATTGTCTTGTCTGTCTTATTTTTCCATTATCATTGACCTTTATTCTCACTTGCAGTCCTTCAGGTTCTTAGTCAGGTTTGGTTGTTACTGTCCATGAGTGAGTGAGTATTCAGGTTTGTGGTTCAGCATAGATGTGGTGTTTTTTGACAGAAACCAAGGATCTACTATAGCATGGTGTCAGAAAGGCAAACATTTGTTGTTTTGTGTTTGACTTCCTTCCATACTGTGTTTATTTTAATGGCGTAAACTACAAAGATGGGACTTTTTAGACAAACTGATTATATAGTAGGGTTCACTAAATAAGTGAGGTCAAAAAAATTTTTTAAAGCCATGCCTTAGTAACAAAATTTCTTAATGACCTTTTTTTCTTGTGATATGAAATAACTGATAAATGCAAAGTAATAATTTAAAACTCTAATCAGTACCTTCTCACTTATGTGGAAAGGAGAAAAAGAATATGGTGCTTTGAGCTTGTATGTTGCATACGTTATGAGTTTTTAGGAGCAAAATATCCTGTGGGGCTACAAAGCCTATTATTATTAATAGTTAATATCATTTCCATCCTTTCAAAAAGCATAGAGAAAGCAACCCTTGCAATAAAGTAGATAAGAAAAGAAAGCTGCTGCTTTTCATGTTTGTTGTATGATAGTAAAGTAAACATCTTTTAAAGAATTGATACTTTTTCTTAGAGTTTGATTTGGTTTGAGATTATAGAGAAAATAACATTAATGAGGAAATAGTTCAAGCATATTCACTGTTCCTAAAAAGAAAATTTTAGAAAAATAGAAATTGAAACAAAATAGAAATTTTTATTTAGGTACCTTATCATTTCTTTTTTTTTTAAATTAAAGCTTTTTATTTGCAAAACATATGCATGGGTAGTTTTTCAACATTCACCCTTGCAAAGCTATCTGTTACAAATTTTTCCTTCCTTCCCCCCATGCCCTCCCCTAGATGGCAGGAAGTCTAATACATGTTAATTATGTTAAAATACTTGACAAATTAAATATGTATAGACATATTTATACAGTTATCTTGCTGTACAAGAAAAATTGTATCTACAAAAAAACAAACAAACAAACAAAAAAAAAACCAAGAAAACCTGAGAAGGAAAACATAATCCAAGCAAACATCAATAGAGAGCATGAAAATGCTATGTTGTGGTCCAGACTCAGATCCCACAGGCCTCTCCCTGGGCTTTCTTCATCACTGAATAGTTGGAACTGGTTTGAAACATCTCATTGTTGAAGAGAACCATGTCCATCAGAACTGATCACCATATAGTCTTCTTGTTTCTGTGTATAATGATCTCCTGGTTCTGCTCATTTCACTTAGCCTCAGTTCGTATAGATCTCTCCAGGCCTCTCTGAAATCATTCTGCTGGTTGTTTCTTATAGAACAATAATTTTTCATAACATTCATATATGATGATTTATTCAGCCATTCTCCAATTGATGGGCATCCATTCAGTTTCCAGTTTTTAGCCACTACAAAAAGGGCTGCCACAAACATTTTTGTACATGTGAGTCCCTTTCCTTCCTTTAAGATCTCTTTGAGATATAGGCCCAGTAGAAACACTTCTGGGTCAAATGGTATGCATAGTTTGATAACTTTTTGAGCATAGTTCCAAATTGCTCTCCAGAATGGTTGGATCTGTTCACAGTTCCACCAACAATGTATCAGTGTCCCAGTTTTCCCACATCCCCTCCAACATTTGTCATTATCTTTTCCTGTCATATTAGCCAATCTGACAGGTGTGTAGTGGTATTTCAGAGTTGTCTTAATTTGCATTTCTCTGATCAATAGTGATTTGGAGCAATTTTCATAAGACTAGAAATAGCTTTAATTTCATCATCTGAAAATTGTTCATATCCTTTGACCATTTGTTGATTGGAGAGTGGCTTGAATTCTTATACATATGAGTCAATTCTCTGTATATTTTAGAAATGAGGCCTTTATCAGAACCCTTAAATGTAAAGATGATTTCCCAATTTATTGTTTCCCTCCTAATCTTGTCTGCATTAGTTTTGTTTGTACAAAAAATTTTTAAACTTAATATAATCAAAATTATCTATCTGGTGTTCAATTAAGAGTTCCAATTCTTCTTTGGACACTAATTCCTTCCTTCTTCACAGGTCTGAGAGCTAAACTATCCTATGTTCCTCTAATTTGTTTATATCACTCTTTATGTATAAATCATGAACCCATTTAGGTCTTATCTTGGTATGTGGTGTTAGGTGTGGGTCAAGCCCTAATTTCTTCCATACTAGTTTCCAATTTTCCCAGCAGTTTTTGTCAAATCATGAATTCTTATCCCAAAATCTGGGGTCTTTGGGTTTGTCAAACACTTAGATTGCTATAGTTATTGCCTAGTTTGTCCTGTGATCCTATCCTATTCCACTGAACGACTACTCTATTTCTGTACCTTATCATTTCTATAACACTATAATTATATATAAATATAGCTCACAAATCTTATTTTTCTAGTTATTTCATTTCTACTGATATATTTTGGAAGGGATCCACTCCTGTATTTCATTGGTGTGGGCAACTCCCACTGTGGGAACTCTCCCTGCTGATGCATTAGCAGCTTGTCTGGAACACAGTTTTAGAGACAGAGGATGCAAATTATAAGTCAGAGGACTAAGGATCAAATTCTAGTCTTGCCATTTACTAGCTGTATGATCTTAGACAAGTTGCCTTGCTTTTCTGGATCTCATTCCACATCTGCACTATAGTACCGAGACAGGATTCTGTAAATAGGTATTTACATGAAGAAGAAATTAAGTTTTTCTAGTCAGATCATATGATAATAGAGTTAGACCTAGAAGGTTTTGGTAAGGTCAAATCCTGATATAGAACATTTGGCTAAAAGAATGGACAGTTCTACTCAATAATGTAGGTCTTGCAAGCGCTTCAGCAATAGCTTTCATCCATAGAATATTATAATATATTTAAAAAATTGCATTTATCTATGAGGAAAGGCAAGAAATGAATCCATTCATTAGAGTCAAACTATTCAAGAGAGACAATTTCCCCCACTTGTCCTTATTTTTCTGATTTTGCTAGTGCTATTATTAACTCAAACGTTTTAAAATGTTGAATAATAAAGGATCAGTTGACTCAACATTTTGTTTCTCTTTGTCCTGTGATAATGTCTGAAGTAGAAGTAAGTTGGTCCCATTTATTTTTAAGAAGATAACAGGATAAAATTAAGGACTCATATGTTGGGTTATTTGATTTCTTGATCTCCAACCTGGATTTTGTATGGAAGTACAGTGACATATGAATGAAATGACATTGAGGCATTCATTCAATCAATAAGCATTTTTACTCTTTTATTTTTTTTTAATAAAGCTTTTTATTTGCAAAACATATGAGTGACCTTTCAACATTGACCTTTGCAAAAAAAACTTTTTTTTTCCCAAGCTTTTCCTTTCCCTCCCCCCGCCCCCCACCCCTAAATGACAGGTAATCTAATACATGCTAGATAGGATAAATTATATGACAAATACAATACATGCATACATATCTATACAGTTATCTTACTGCACAAGAAACATCAGATCTAGAAAGAGAAGAAGAAAAAAAACAACCTAAGAAGGAAAACAGAATGCATGGAAATATTCACAGAAAGCGTTAAAATGCTGTGTTGTGGTTCACTCTCAGTTCCCACAGGCCTCTCTCTGGATGTATATGACTATCTTCATCGCAGCACAACTGGTTTGAATCACATCATTGTTGAAGAGAACCATGTC
>JAJPUD010007104.1:0-38231 GCA_023553655.1 Myrmecobius fasciatus
AAAATTTGTAACGGAAAGCTATGTAAGGGTTATTGTTGAAGAATTACCCACACATATGTTATGCAAATAAAATTTAAAAAAACATCAGAATAGTGATGGGAGTGTGGTCATGATGACATCAACTTCAACAACAGGCCATGGACATAGATCTTTCATCAATTATCTTCTCATCTCTTCCACCATTTATGTCAAAGCATTGTGTTTGTGTGTATATATGTATGTGTGTATCTCATTTGAATTAATTCTCACTATTTTCTTAAATAACATTTCTTGTTTTACTGGAAATTGAAAGGATGCCCATCAATTGGAGAATGGCTGAATAAATTATGGTATATGAATGTTATGGAATATTATTGTTCTATAAGAAACAACCAGCAGGATGATTTCAGAGAGGCCTGGAGAGACCTGCATGAACTGATGCTGAATGAAATCAGCAGAACCAGGAGAACATTATACACAGCAACAAGACCATACAATGATCAATTCTGATGGACATGGTTCTCTTCAACAATGATGTGATTCAAACCAGTTCCTATTGTTCAGCGATGAAGATAGTCATATACATCCAGAGAGAGGCCTGAGGGAACTGAATGTGAACCACAACACAGCATTTTAACGCTTTCTGTGAATATTTACATGCATTTTGTTTTCCTTCTTAGGTTGTTTTTTTCTTCTCTCTTTCTAGATCTCATGTTTCTTGTGCAGTAAGATAACTGTATAGATATTTATACATATATTGGATTTGTCATATAATTTATCATATTTAGCATGTATTAGATTACCTGTCATCTAGGGGTGGGGGTGGGGGGAAGGAGGGGAAAAGCTTGGAACAAAAAAAAAGCTTTTGCAAAGGTCAATGTAGAAAAATCACTCATATGTTTTGTAAATAAAAAGCTTTTAATAAAAAAAAGAAAAAAATAACATTTCTTGATTTAGATGAAGACTTTTTATGCCCTGAAACTTCTGTATAAACCACCAAATGGTATCATAGCCTACCCTATATTCCTTTTTATAGAGACAGTCATTTTTACTTTTGTATATGAGATTTTTAGGGTAAACTGTTAATTTCTTAAATGTCATGAATTATAGGCTAGGATATTCAAGGAAAAATTGAGCCTGCAATGGAATTTATGTTCCTCTCCAATTTTAACTCATTTCTTATTCTTTTCTTCCTAGTTAACACATTTATCCATTATTTGCTTCCTTGTCCTAATTTTTTTCTTTTTTTTTTTCTTTTTGGTTTCCAACAGAGTGACACCCCTTTCCTCACAGAATTTGATGATTCATCACGGTCAGATGCAGGAGTATGTGATCAAGCCCAAGTATTTTCCAGCTCAGAAAATGATTTCAGGAGAGCAGTCCACTGAAGGCTCATTACCTCTACGAATGGGGCAGGATCATATTGTATCACCTTTTCAGTGTGAGTACACTGCCAGCAATATTCCAAAATAGTCAACTTGTGAAAGGGTTTGATGATATATTATGGCTCCTGTATGTCAGGCCAGAGTAAATGTAAATGATGTAAGAAACAAAAAATCTCAAGTGAATTCTTAAATTAAAAAAAGCTTCAGAAATTTGCATGTTTCCTTGGAAGGCAGAAAATAATAACTCAACCTGACTCACCTTTAATGATATATGGCTATTTCTATTTGATGTCTCCATTTATAAGAAATGCTTCTCATTGTGGAACAGTTCTAGTATTGGGGTTGTCTCTGGGACTAGCTTACATTGACAAAATAGCTTCTTCAAGAAGATAGCCAAAACATTCCTGGGTAAGGTCTAAAAATTCCCTGCATAACTTAGCAAGGTTTGCTTTAGTTGAAAAATTTCCCTGCTTTTAATATGTTAATTATCAGCACATTTTTGGTAGATTGAGGAAATGGTGTGTAGTTTTATTCTGTATTTGTTAAGAACTATTGTCTCAGTGCCCAACATGGTGAATATACTACAATGTGGGAAGCTCCAGGACAAGTTCTGGCTCAGAGGGTGGAGAATGTGATGATTTGTGGTTTTGGTATTACCAAGTGTCTGCTGGCAGGCAGTGCAGAAAATGTTCCTTCACAGAAAGGGTAGAGCATTCAACCATTCAACCAGGAGAGCCTGAGGCTTGCATTCTAATTTCACTGACTTCCTGATCTGCTCCAGTTTGATGGATTGCATGGACTATAAGGAATGAAAGAGAATGTGAATTGTGAGTTTAAAAGAAACTGTCTTTCATCATTGAGAAAAGCATGATTTGAAGAGATTTCCTCCTACTACTATTTGGCACCTGGAAACTGGATTTGTTTTGGTTTCTAATTTTTTTGGGGGGAATAGGGAAGGAGTATTCTTTAATGGACATCAAACCATTCTTCCCTCAGTGTCTGGAAATTTAAAACAATTTTTCTTGTTGAGTTGTTTCAATCATATCCAACTCTCCCTAACCCCATTTGGAGCTTTCTTGATAAAGATACTGGAATGTTTTGCTATTTCCTTGTTCAGTTCATTTTGCAAATGAGGAAACTGATACAAACAGGGTTAAGTGATTTGAACAGAGGTCACACTGCCAGTAAGTATCTGAGGCCAAATTTGAACTGAGATCCTCCTGTCTCTAGGTGCTCTATCTATTTTGTCATCCCGATCAATGCCCAGTATAAAACTATATCAACCAAACTTTAGTTTGAATGTCTATGTTTTATTTTTTGAGAAAATTATACTTGATGAACTGGATGAAAGTTATTCTTGTATGAGTTACCAGAAGGAGAGTACAGTGGGATTTGAATGGATGAAAAGAAAAAGAAAAAGAGACCAGAAGTCATAGAAATAGAAAGAAAGAGCAGGGTTCTTAATATATTCTGTCATTTCTCTTCAGAGGGGATTACTTTGAAATCATAATTTAAGATAAATTACCTAATTTTAAAAGTTCATGCCTGAAGGGAAATAGTCTTAAAGTATTATCTAGTTAAGTATTTGCCAGATTTTATCTATCTCTGTGTACTTAAGAAAGCAAAAGTTTTTTCTTAATGTAGCCTGAAAAATAAAATAGAGTTTTAATTTCTACAAACTTTATATCAATTAACTACTGCTAGAAAATCTATTAAATTACATGTGGAATAATAATTCCATGGTAAAAATTGTCCTGATGAAGACAAAACTGTTAAATCACTCCAACACATTATATTGGGTTATGAACAATTTTGATTTCTAGAAATTCCCATGTTCTGTCAACTTTACCAATTAACTATGAGTATTTCTTGAAGTTGGAGTGGTAAGAAAGATTTAAAAAACCTGGATATGAATAACTAGAAGTTATTACATATAATCTTTAATGTCCAGTGTATGCCTGTCATCTGATTTTTCATGATGTGTTAAGTATAAGGAAGTTGACAAAGGATTTAGAGGTCTTCACCATGACAGTGCATTATTGCTGAAGAGTTTATTCTAATAGCACTGTAGGGAACAATTATAGGAACAACTCATTAATAAAAAAAAATATTGTATTTTATTGACCAAAGTGTCTTCTATGCTCTTTTGCCTTATTCAACAAATAAGATTTATTGGTCAGAGGGAGAGAGATAGGAAAGTAAAGCCAGTTTAAAGAAAGCTTGACAAGAGATCCAAGTCAACAAAGCCATTTTATGGGCATTTAAGAATAAAAATGGAAGGAAGAAGAAAAATGGAAAAGACTTGTTAAGATTGCTGTAACAAACTTTTTCATCACGAGAGCCGAGTTATCATACCTTGGCCTAACATCATTGTCTCAGATGGGTTTATAGAGGCAATTAGGTAGCATAGTAGATATAATGCTGGACTACAAGTCATTTCAATTTATAGACAGAAACTATATGGATCTAGACAAGTCACTTAACCTTTCTTTGGGCAGCAATTTTGTTATCTGTAGAATGGATTAAAAAATAGCATCCGTTTTACAGGATTTTTATAAACATCAGATAATGTAATATATGAAAAGACAGTATAAACCTTAAAGCATTGTATAAATTTTAGCTATTTGTATTATCTAGAAATAGCAATAAAAAGAATGGATACAGAAAAAGCATCTGTATTGGAACACATGTGTATGGATCATATACTTATGTATGGAGAGAGCATGAGGGCTCTTGCTAGAGACTACACAATTGTGATGAAGGACTGATGAATTATCCGAAGAAGAGAAAGAAAAAGCTATGGGGGAAAACCTTAGATGATAAACATACATATTATAACATACATAATTATTTGTATAGTTTAAGTTTTAATTGCAATCAAGTAAACCTTAACTATTAGCCTATATGCCTACTTTACTCACTATGCAGAATCTTATATGACATGTATATACAAATTTGGGGCATTATACTTAAGGTGTTAGTAGGGAAAGACAAACTTGCAAGTAATATTCAAAAATGGACCATATTTTGCTCATTTTGTTGTTGGAAATACACCTTTAAGGTGGCATTTTACTCTACTGAATCAAAAGCTTTTCATCAAAAAGAAAATGTCAACTCATATTCTCTACATATCTTTCTTAAGTTAAAGCTTTTTATTTTTCAAAACACATGTATAAATAATTGTGCAACATTAGCCCTTGTAAAACCTGCTGTTTGTTTTCCTCCCCTTCTCCCACCCCCTCCCCGAGATGACAAGTGGTCCAATATATGTTAAACATGGTAGAAATAAATGTTAAATCCAATATATGCATACATATTTATACAATTATCTTGCTGTACAAGAAAAATCAAATCAAACCAGAAAAGAATATGATGAAGAAAATAAAATGCAAGCGAACAACAAAAAGAATGAGAATGCTATGTTGTGAACCACACACAGTTCCCACAGTCCTCTCTCTGGGTGTAGATGGCTTCTTTTGATCACAAGACCATTAGAACTGGTTGAATTATCTTGTTGTTGAAGAGAGTTATGTACATCAGAATTGATCATCATATAGTCTTGTTGTTGTCATGTATAATGATCTCCTGGTTCTGCTTATTTTGCTCAGCATCAATTAATGCAAGTCTCTCCAGGCCTCTCTGAAATCATCCTGCTTATTATTTCTTTTAGAACAATAATATTCCATAAAATTCATATACCATAACTTATTCAATCATTCTCCAACTGATGGGCATCCACTCAGTTTCCAGTTTCTTGCCACTATGAAAAGGGCTGCCACAAACATTTTTGCACATGTGGGTCCCTTTCCCTCCTTTAATATCTCTTTGGGATATAAGCCCAGTAAAAACACTGTTGGGTGAAAGGATATATACAGTTTGATAACTCTTTGGGCATAGTTAACAAATTGCTCTCTAGAATTATTGGATCTGTTCACAATTCTACCAACAATGTATTAGTGTCCCAGTTTTTCCACATCCTCTCCAACATTTGTCCTTATTTTTTCTTGTCATCTTAGCCAATCTGAGAGGTGAAATACATGTATTCCAATCAAACCTGCAAAATTTTATTTATAAAATTATTTTATTTATTTATATATTTTATGTTATTTTTATTTTATTTCATTTTTATTCTAGTTCTTCTTCAACATTCTAAGTTCATTGGTTACAAGTTATATAACCCTCCTCTCCACTGCTTTCTCTGACATGTTTAATTTTAATTCTTCAGATACTATTGTATTTCATATCTCATTGGCATGTTGTAATATGTAGAAATGTAGTATTAAAAAGATCAACTATTTTTTAGTAGATGGGCACCCGCTTTCCTTTAAGTTTTTGCTATTACAAAAAGTGCTTAGTATAGATATTTCTGTATTGATGGGAACCTTGTTTTTGTCTTTGACCTCATTTGGGAGAGGCATGATATGCCTAATGGTGATATTACTGGGCCAGAGAGTTTATATTGTTCACTGATTTTTAAAGTATAATTTTAAATTGTCTAGACTTTAAAAAAAGAGGGTGTCAAATGATCAGACATGGGGGACAGGGTAGAGACTATTTCAGGCACAGAAGCATGTATGTACAAATGTATGGTGGTAAAAGAGGGCAAGTTGTAATTGGGAAAAAGTAATTTGTTCAATTTGGCTGGAGCACAGAGTATATGAATGGGAGGAGGATGATGGACAATTATAAATTGGATGGAACCACATTGTATAGGGTTTTGAATGCTGTTAAAGAATATATATTTTATTTGTTAATCATTGTGTTGGCAAGGTTTGTAAATAGTAGAGTTATAGAATCATACCTATACATCAAGAAGATTACATTGGTAATACTGTGAAGGATGAATTAAAAAGGGGAGTGACTAGGGAGTTATTAATGTCATTGGGCCACAAATCAGGTTTTACAAAGATATTACTCACACAAAGCATATTAAAGACATAGTTTCAGTCTAGATAGAGGTGATACTTAAGCATTTTATTCATTTTCCTGCAAAAATCTCACTTAACTTTTTATAGCCACTGCGTTTGTGTATGTGATTCAGTAAAATTGCTATCTTCCACATAGCTGCCATATTGATAATACTAAATCATAGTTCTGATCATTATTAGTCTTCTCAAGAAGTTTCAGAGGCTCCTTATTGCTTAGGATAAAATATAAACTCCTCTGTTTGACATATAAAACTCTTCATAGTCAACTTTCAGCCTCTTTTTACAGATTGATTTCATATTGCATTCTCTTAACACATTCAACATTCCAGCCAAACCAGCATTCTTTGTGTTCCCAGCAGGCAGTATTCCAGCCCCTAAGCTCTGTGCATTTGCCTAAGCTATCCCTTACACAGAGAATCTTCTGCCTTCTTTATTAGCTTTATCTCAGATACTGTCTCTTATTCAAGATTTTTTCTGGCTCCCCAGATGCTAATGCTCTTTCCTACCCTTAAATTGCTTCATATATACTATAGGGTAAGTCTTTGTGTATATATACACATACATATAAATAGATATATGTATATTTGTTAAATATGATAAATAAGTTTTATGATATATGTATATTTATATATTTGTATATACTTAAATATATATAGATAGATTATACATATTTTCTCTTTTCTTCTCTCTCCCTGCTTTCCTCTCTCTCTCTCTCTCTCTCTGTCTCTCTTTCACTCTCTCCCTCTCTTTCTCCCCCTTCCCCTATTCTGTCTACATGTGGTAAGCTGTTTGAAGAATATTTTTGTTATTATTTTTGCATCCTCAATGCCTAGTTTAGTGCCTAGTACATTGTAAGTGCTTAATAAAGCTTGTTGGATGAATGATTGATGTGCTTAATGAAGTGTTTAAATATTTGAATTTTATTTTATTTTTTTTAGAGCAGGAGATATATTTCTACCTTTCAAATACACTGATGCATGGGCTGGATCCAGATAGAGTGAACATTTTCAGTTCTCTAGAAAACATCCTGAACAATATGTTGATGATTTTTTGTATTTAACCTGTTTTAATGATTTCAAAGTCTTGAACTCCTCTTTCTAATATGATGCACCATTCCGAAGGGGGTTTTGTGCCTATTCTGAGGATCCAACAGAAAAGAGTTTGTGAACCACTAGTATAGAGAGTAGGAAAGGCCTTTAGTTATTAATTATCTTCCATTAAAAAACAATACTCTCAATTCTCCATTCTCAAGCCTTTATTGATCTGTCTGGTGGTAGATAAGATTGTATTTTAGAAGACTATAAAGATAAGTTCCTTATCTTCAATATCCTTTATTTTGGTGGCTTGCCCCAAATTTCCCACCCATTCTCTTCAAATATTTTTCATGCCAGTGGGATAATAATGAAATGATTTAGGTTGAAGCATTATCATAGAGATGTAATCCTCATTTCTTACTTCAAAAGTGCTGTCAGTCACACAAATAGAGACTGAGGAACAAACTATATGAGGATATAAGAAAGATAAAAAGAATCATAGAAGACCATGCTAAGTAACCCCATAACTGAGGAAAATTGGAGGGCTAAATAGCACATTTTAGTATAAAAAGATAATACAGTGCCTGGTACATGTGGAAAACTTATTGAGACTATTTCTTTAAAATATCTCTCTCTATATATGAATTGTTTCTCTCGTTAAAAGTCCTTTAGTACTTAAATTTCTAAGGGTAAAAATGCCCTTCTACTAAATCTCTTTTTTTTCCCTAAAAAAACAAAACAAAAACAAAACAAAAACAAAAACAAAAACAAAACAAAACAAAACCAAACCTAACCCCTTTTTGATAGAAAATCTAGGAGGAGCTTTTAGGTCAGGGAAAATAGATTGAAGGTGCAGATTTAGAATGGGAGAACTTTGACTTGATTATTCAGTCAATGATTTTGAGAAGTGATTTTCAAGAATAAAAATTTTAAGGGAGGATTGTTGTATGAGAATACTATTAATTGAACTTTTACAATGGTCTCTGTAACTATAATCTATCATAACATATTGTGAATACCTAGCATTTTTATAGCATTTTAAAGTTTGCAAAGTTTCTTAATACCTAATATTTGTTTAATACCTTGATACCTTGTGTCAGGCCCTATGCTAAGTGCTTTACAATTATTAACTCATTTAATCCTCATATCAACCCTGGGAGGTAGATGTTATATTATCATCTCCATTTTACAGATGAGGAAAGAAGGTAAGTGACTTATCCAAGGTCACCAACTAGTAAGTGTCTGAGGTTGAATTTTAACTCAGCTTTTCCTGTTTTAACTCCAGGCCTGGTGTTCTATTCACTGTACCATCTAATTGGCTTTATTCTGAATTTTTTATTTTTTGTTGTTCAGCAATATTACAAATTGCAATTTTTAAGTAGTTTATGTTAGAGCAATTTCCAGAGGTAGAGATACATGATGTTTGGAATTTTTTAACTAAAAAGGAAAAAGCATAGATTGGAATGGTTTTAATTAATAAAATAGTTTTGACAGTTTTATGCCCCAAATATTGAATATATCATCTTTTTTCTTAGATGCACATTGAAAGCACTTAACAAATACTTGCTGATTAATTAAAGAGGTACCTTACCAAGAGACATAAAGGAATTTTAAAAAATAAGCAGACAACTGCATATATTATCATTGAAAGTAGAGAATTAAAGAAATTTTTTAAAGCTAGTAATAGAAGATGGGGGGGTCAGAAATCAAGTGTTTAGCATCCTTTCATGCTTTCAGTTTTCTTCAGGCTTTATTTTTATACTTTCTCTACCACATATACCACAAGACACTTCTTCACTTTGAAAGTTTGTTCTATCACTGGATTTTGGAAGTATCTTATACCCCTGTGGCCTTTTCTCTGACTGGTTCTTCCTAGCTTCTCAGGCTAGCCATGTCTTTCTTCCTTTCCAGGCTGTTCCTGTTTCTACACATTTTCTCTGTTCTGCCCCTGTAGAGTAACCCCACTGACCATTTTCAGCTCCCTCTTGTTTGGTATCTTCCTCCATTAAAATGTAAGCTCCTTGAGAGCAGAAACTCTCCTTTTGATTGTATTTATTACAGTCCAAGTGTTTTCCACAGTGCCTGGCCCATAGTAAGGGCATAATAAATGATTATTGACCTGGCATTGGATTATGTGAGGTTGTTAGTCTGGGCCATGTCCTATGTTGCTTCTGCATCATTAGGTAACGAACACCAGATTAAGCTGTGAAATCATGGTCTGATTAGCAATGCTTTACCATCTGCACATCCATTGTGTCCAAAAAGAAGGTCCTCTGGGTTTTGCCTTATTGCTATGGCTTCTAGAGAATGATATAAACCTAGACATGCACCCTACGGCTCCCTGGACCATTCCCTTCCCTTTGCTGCTGAACCCAATTTCCTGTTTCCCCTAAGTCAAAACTGTTTCTATCTGTCTATCTGTTGGTCAGTCAGGACAATAAACATTTATTAAGTGCCTTCCTTGCGCCAGGCACTACTTTAGTCAGGCTGCTTTAGGGCAAAAGCAAGATTCTATGCAAACATTTTACTAGGGATATCCTAGTGATGAAGGGTAAAGACTTTATGACCTCATTCTTACCTCAATTATCAAATATTTACTTTTTTTTTTCCTCCCTCCTACCAATGGACCTCAATGGGAAAAAAAAAGGAAAGGGGGAAAAAAACCCTTGTAACAAATAGCTAAGCAAAACAAATTCCCATGAACAGAGTCATGTCCAAAAATGTGTTATTTTATTCTCCCTTGTAAAATTCTACCTCTTTGTCAAGAAGCGGGTAGCATTTTTCATCTTATGCTTTTTGGAATCATGATTGATCACTGCATTGTCTTAGAATTGTTCTTATTTCTCTCAATTTGTAAATTTGTTCTTTACTTAATGGACATTTCCCCTCTTTTCCAGTTATATGCCAACATAAGATCTGCTATAAATATTTTTGTATCTATGTAGGACTTTCCTTTCTTTTTTAAGACTTCTTATTCCCATGGGATAGTTGGGGATAGTTGAACTATTTAAGAAAAAAAATAGCAAATATAAAAAGTCAGCAGCTTTTTAGGATACCTCAAGCATCAATGAAAGTAATTGTTGTTTTTGGCAAGTTTTTGAGAACCAAAGTAGTCTCGAATTCCTTAGGGTTTGGAAGAAAGCCTACTAATAAAAAAAAATAACCCTAATAAACAGCAGTTAATATCTGACAAAATTCTCAAAAATGGCATTATCTAGAATAACATAAAAAGAACATGACATGGCTTTCTAAATCATAAACTCATATTCAGCCCTCAAAGGGGTCTTAGAAACTATTTTTTGTCCAATCACGTCATTTTGCTGATAAGAAATGGGAGCTCAGAGAAACTGTCTCTTGCTCAGGGTCACATAGGTGAAGTTAAAGAACAGGAGCAGCATTCTAACCTAGTTCTACATCTGTCCTGAAGGCAGAAAGACAGGGCCTAACATATTGTATACTTTTTCAGATTCATGGCCACTGTTTTAGATGATTTTCTTTATTGCTTTTTTTGTTTAAACAAGATAAGGCTCTAAGAGGAGAGAAGTTGATGCCCGATCTATACACATGACTGTGATATAAAGAAGAAAGAAATCAGTGATATATTTAAAAAAATAAAATAAAGGAAAGCTCAGAAAGGAATGTTTGAAACTGTAGCATTACTTAGCTAAATGAGTAACTGGATTAGGATTGGATTCAAAACTTTAGGAGGGATATAAACAATAGGTTCAAAGTTTCAATTCTGGGGCCTTTTATTTTTAATATTTTTATTAATGCTCTTAATGAAGTAATTAAGTTCACCAAATATGCAGATAACCTTCTAGTAGAGTATAGCTCATTGAGATAGACATAAAATAAAAAAAAACACTTTAATGATATCTTACATTTATATATCACTTTATAATTATACAATCATTTATTAAATTCCTGCCAGATATAAAACATCATATTAGGTTTAAGGTAAATACAAAGTTAAAATAGAACCTGGTCTCTGTCTTAATAACATATTATACATAAAATACAAAATATTACATATTAAGGACATGAGAGAGTTATAAACAATGTGTCAAGCAAGGGGCATGCTTTGTTGATAAGAGATTTGATGGAAGGCTTCATAGGAAACATAACATTTGAATTGGGCTTTAGAAGATGGTTAGAAGCTTAATAGATGAAGTAGGGAAGGGCTTTCCTGGATCAAGAAAATAATGTGAGCAAAACTTTGGACAATGGAAAGCAAGGAATAGTTTTGAAGGGATAGAATAATATAGCTTAGCTGAAGTATAGAATAAGGACACTAACTAGATAAAACTAGAAAGCAGTGTAGCACCAGATTGTGAATTCTCTTTAATGCTTACCAAAGGAATTTTATCTTGTCTTTATGGACAATAGGAAGCTGATGAAAGTTTATGAGCAGGGGAGGAATATGACATCTTTCAGTAGCATGGCTTGAAGAAATGGATCTATTTTGAGGGAGGTGGGTAGAGAAAGCCCATTATGAGATTATTGTAGTAAGGTAGGTGGTTGTAATTTGATCTGTAGTAGAATGATTGAAATCAATAAGATCTGACAACTATGTGGAAATGAGATGTAAGATTTTTTGTTTGTTTATTTAAAGACCAAGATTTTGAACATGGAAACAGGTAAAATGCTGATGCTGTTACAAAAATAGAGAAGTCCCAAGACAAGTGGAGTTCTTAGACTAAACAGAATTGTAGGCAATGAGCAACAAGAGATAGAGCCATCATATGGAAGAATGATATTGTATATTGTTTTTTATTGCTACTTTGTGTTATGTGGACTCTGGAAGTTCCAGGGAAAGCAAATAACTTTATTCATCCAGAGTTTTGTTTTTGTTTTTACTTTGCATGGGGCTCTAATCAAGGAATGCTATCTATATGAGACTGTGTATATTCCTTAGGGATGTAGAAGACCTTATGCAAGGGAAGTAAAATTGCTTTGACTGTTCATTGACTTTATTATGTTTTGCATTTTCCATCTGGTTAAATAAAGTCTGTGCTGTGTGTAATATATTATTAGCCTAAATGTTTCCATGGAATCTGAGATTCCATTTCTCTTCTTATGGAGACTGAGACATAAACTAAATTCTGCCATACCCCAGGAAAGCCCTTGTTTGGAACAAGAGCCAGAGGATAATTATTCAGAGATTCTTAAGATTGAGCCTAGTTCATGTAAACCCAGAACTTCATTTCTGAGCCAGGGGTTATATCAGTATTTATGTGCTTATCATCTCCCTATCCAAGGGGAATGATGGTGTATTATATTTCATTTCTAGTAGAGCATTTTAGACACAGTTGATATTTACATATTCAGTGAATTGATTTGATATGTATTGTTTTAGAAGTTTTTTTTTAATAGAGCTAAGTACAAGTTCTCAACAAGTTGCTTATATTTGAAAATATCATCTTTTAGTATCAGTAATCTTGAAAACAAACCCATAATCCTTTGAAATTAAAAAACCTAGCAATTTAACTTAAAATGTCAGAAAATGCATACAAGTTATGCTTTTGAGCATTAATTTTACCTTAAAATTCCCTAGTGTCTCCATGTAAATTCCAAGAAAAAAACAACTTATATTTTTCATGAGCTAAGATAAACAGTGAGAGATTATTAGTGTTCCAAATGAGTGATACAATGAAATTAAAAAACAAAACAAAACTACCAAATTTTCCTTATGGTTTAAAACATGACCCTCTGTACTTGAGTAAGTAGCCAGGGAAAAGGAAAGTTGAAGGTTATGATTCATTCTGTTTACAGCTTCCAGACTTCTTGTGTGGTATAAAATGTTCTTTCCTAATGAGGGCTTGACCACACTAGGCGCTTCTACCCTTTGCTTTTTAATGGACAATGCTGAATAGATACAGGTGCACCTCTTGATTGCAACATTCTGCCTGAATCAAATCCAGCAGAAACTATAGCTTTTCCACCCACTCAGATAGTAGAAATTCCTTGAAATGGTTTTGTGAAGTTTAAGCATCTGTTTTATTTCTAAAGTGTTATGGAATACGGTTTTATCATCCCAATTGTGAAGGATTTTAATTATATAAAGTTTTCTTCAATATCTAAGAAGTGCTAACCATTCTGATAACTCTGTTCAGAGTAAAAGCAGAATATTTTGGATTTAATGGTAATGATCCTCAAATTAATATTGTTTTAGTCATCATTGAGTCACTAAATTTAAAAATGAGATATTTTTTTTCTTTTTTCTTGGGGAAGGATTTATATTTTTCTTGTCTAAATGTACTTTGCTGAGACAGTGACAACGTGTTCCTTCATCCCATATTTTAGCTTATTCTTAGCAGTCCAATTGTCCGACTCCAGTCATTTTAATTGATAATACTCCACAATATACTGTAGGCAAAGTTAATTAAAAGAATTGTATATTTTAAATAAAATATTTTTAAGGGGACATTAGCTTCATGTTCTTAATAAAACTGCCCAGCATTGCTTGCATTTGACTCATGTTGATAGGGGGCAGCTAGGTGGCACAATAGATAGATAGCACAGATTCTGATCTTAGAACTTGAGTTCAAATCCAGCCTCAGATATTTATAAGTGGTGTAATTCTGGGTAAGTCATTTAACCATGTTTCCTCAGTTCTTCATCTATATAATGAAGTGGAAGAAGAAATAGCAAATAGCTCCAGTATCTTTGCCAAGAAAAACCCAAATTGAATTATGGAGAGTCAGACGGGACTCAACAAAGTTATAATATGTTGATATAGTGGTGACAAGATTTAAAAAAAAAGTTGTCTTTTGTTTTTATATTACTTGCCTTTTCCATTATGTCTTTCTTATCCTCTGCCTTTTATAGCACAGAACAAAGAGAGAGAAAAAGTACTATCAGGAAAACTCACCAACACATCAACCACGTCTCTCATTATTTTCAGTGTTTCACATACATAGCCTTCCACCTCTGCGAAGAAGGGAGACAGATGTATTTTCACATTCTATCTTTGGAACCAAGTTTTTTTTTAAAGAGTTTTAGTGGGATTTTTTAATTGATTTTTTTCTTTTTATTATTTTAGTCATCGTGTAGGTCATTTCCCTGGTTCTGCTTTCTTTGCTTTGTATCAACTCATATATATTTCTGTATTAATCAGACTCATTGTTTTTTATGGCACAGTAATATTCCATTGCACATTGAATTTGCTTAATCATTCCCTAATCAATAAGCATTTAGTTTTCTTGCTGTTATTTGCTACTACAAAAAAGCTGTTGTTAATATTTTTAGCATAGTACACATAATAGACACTTAAAAATACTATTGAGTTAGTCTCACACACACACATACACGTGTGTGTGTGTGTGTGTGTGTGTGTGTGGCTTTTTTTGGTCATTGCCTTTCTTGGTGTATACAATGAACAGATGGGTTATATATCATTGACATTCTTGGAATATAAGATGAGCAGATATGGGTATTTTAATTACTTTATTAGTATTATTCCAAATTGTTTTCTAGGATAGTGGGACTAATTTGTATCCCAATCAAAAGTGTCACAGCGTGCTTCTCTTTTTACAACTGCTCCAATGTTGACTATCTTTTGTCTTCTTTTACTCTTTTTTTTAACTCTGTGGGTAACATAGTCTATGGCACTTGGTAATGCTTAAATAAATGCTTGTTGATTGATTTGCCAAGTGTAAATAGGAAATTCAGAGTTGTTTTGATTTTGTATTTCTTTTATTATTAGTGAATTTGTCTTATATTTCATATGGTTGTTTATAATTTTCAGGGTGGTTGTATTTTTTTGAGATTTCTTTGTCCATGTGCTTTGACCATCGACACTAGAAATGTTTGTAGCCCTTAACTAACCATGTAACTGAATAAGTTGTATTACTTGACTTCCTTCTGTGCAATTTGTCTATGTGTTCATTTATTTTCTTTTAAGACAAATTGTTAATGGTGTAGAGTAAGGTATTAAATGTACCTGAAGAGAACCAAACTGTATCATTAGTATTTTAAAGGTTGTGATGGATTGAGTTGTTCTGTTGCCTGAAATATTTACTCAGAAGACTCTGATATTAAATCAGTCCAATTAGATGGACAAAAACCTAAATAATAATGAATGTTAAATTCTGACACTATAGGAAAGAGTAGCCAGCAATGTCAACCTACAGCAAAAATTGTCAAGAGAAAGGCTTGTCTTTGGCATACTTACCCCTCCTTTTTTGGTTCTTTTCCCTCTATTAACAAGCTCTCTTCCCTCTTCTCCCCATCAGGCACTTGGTGTTCTCATTTTGTCTCACCTCATTTGTAAAATGAAGGGATGGCAATAAGTGGTCCTTGTAGCTGCAGGTCATTTTCTAAGAGTCTATAGTTCTATAATATATTTGTATTGTCATATTAGTGCCTTGAAATGTTTTCTATCTTAAGAATATTGAATTTGTATAGAAGGAGAAAAGGCCATGTTTAACTCTTGGCTCTAGGAATTTTCTCTGGCTGCTCTCCCACCCCAACTGACCCACTCCTCCTGCTCATACCTGGAATATTCTCCCTCCTCAAATCCTCCTACCAATTTGCCTGGCTTCCTTTTTGTTGTTGTTCAGCTCTTTCAGAGGTTTCTGATTCCTTGTCACTAATTTTGGGGTGTTCTTGGCAAATATTTGGCATTTTCTTCTCCAGCTCATTTTACAGATGAGGATCTGAGGCAAACAGAGTTGTGACTTGCCTACAGTCACATAATTGGTGTCTGAGACCATATTTGAAATCAATAAAATGAGTGTTCCTGACTCTAGGACTGATATGCTTTTCATTGCACTACCTAGCTGACTTTCTTTAAAGAGCAAGTAAAATCCCTTCATTTCCAGGAAGCCTTTCCCAACACCTCTTAATTCTAGTACTTTTCCTATGTTAATTATTTCCTATTTATCCTTTATCTAGCTTGCTTTGTATATAATTGTTGTATACTATAAGCTCCCTGATAATAAAAACTGTCTGCCTCCTTTTATATCTCTGGTGCTTAGTAGATTGCCTGGTACATAATAGGTGCTTAATAAATGCTTATTGAATGAACACAAAACAATGGGTTACTAATATAACAAAATTTTACCTATAAGTTGTAGGCTAGAGAGATATTTTGGACAATTGCCTGCTATCTTCATGCATAAAACAAGTAGTGGTGGTAGGTATATAGGTATATGTATATATGTATGTGTATGTATATGTGTATATTTATTTATATTTCTGTATATTTGTCTGTTATGAGTTTGGCTATGTTGTTACTTCTCTCAACAGATAGTAAGCTCTACTCCAATTCTAACTCCTATGTGAGGCTTGTACGATCATCTCAGTTGCTAGTGCCTAATTATATCATATTTACATCTGTACACAGAAGAAAATAACTCTTAAAGGGCTGCAGTTATTTCATTTTTGTGTTTACATCTCCAGTATCTAACATAATGTCTAGCAGATATAATAGGTATTAAATGCTTTTATGAGAAATAACTATCAAAACTATTATAGTGAATCTGGTTTGTGAAACCCTTAACTGGATATAGTCATTTCTTGGTTCTGAAACCTAATAAATGAAGAAGTAATAGAGATAGTTTGAAATAGTAAACAATAAAAAATCATTATCTGAAGTACATTTTATATCTACTTTTTCATG
Organism: Myrmecobius fasciatus; assembly: GCA_023553655.1. NCBI lineage: Eukaryota > Metazoa > Chordata > Mammalia > Dasyuromorphia > Myrmecobiidae > Myrmecobius > Myrmecobius fasciatus. The sequence continues at coordinate 16,949 of JAJPUD010007104.1, forward strand.
GATTAGAATTTTACATTTTTAGATGTTTGGCATTTACTGCAAGGAACCAGAAATCTCATCAATATAGCAATTGTAGTCTCTTTCAGTATCAATAGCAATCCATCTCAATGTCATTTTCCTATACAGTCCTTGTCCATATTCTTCCATACAGCATTTGTATGTATCATCTGGCTCTGCTGGAAGCCATCCTTCTAGACCAATTTATGTTCCATGATCACTGGTGTAGCACACAGGCTGTCTATACTATTGCCTTTTTCTTTTATTACAAGTTTCACCTACTTCCCTTTTTCATCAGAGGTTTCTCTATGGATGTCTTATAAGCCATGTAGCTCGTCATTGGAATTGTAACTAACCTATTTGTATAAATCATATGTCTCGCCATTGTCTTTTGGATTAACTCAATATTTCTTAGGACAATATTGAAATTGATATGTGCTTACTTGGGAGTTTCCTATACAAATTCAGTCATGAATTCAGACCTTAGCCCTATCTGTAAATATTTTTAAATATATAACAAGTGAATAGAATAGAAACACTTCCCAAATATGTGTTAGGTGGCATAAGTTACTTTGGATGAAAAATTTGCCATGGTTAAACCAGAACATGGACAATTGAAAGTAGATTATAATTCTGCTAGTTTAGGTTTCGTCTCTTTTAACTTTCAGATGATAGTCATAAAGCTATCAATCAACAAAGAATTATTAAGTACTTACTATATGCAAGGCCCTAAGGCTATAATGAAAAAAGTGAAAGTCTTTGTCCTAAAGGAGATTTGCATTTTATTGGGAGAGACAACATGTACATATAATAATTTGTAAACTATACAGAAAATAAATACAAGTTAATAGAAAGAGAGGCTTTGAAGGAATCAAGAAAGGTCTCATGCAGGAAGTAATGTAGGAAGAGATTTTAAAAGGCAGAGATGAAAAGGATAGCCAGTATAAAAATATAGAATTTTATATGTGGAGAGTAAGAGAGTCAGTGTGAACTGAACCACAGGGGCCTTTGAGGGAGTAATGTGTAATAAGATTAGAAAGATAGGTTGGAAATAGCTTGATAAGGCCTATGTATGTAATGATATATATATATATATATATATATGTATATATGTATGTATGTAATGGATTGCAAAGGATCGAGGACGTAGAAGGGATGAGAATAGACAACCTTTTCTAGAACCTTTTTGCTGCAAAAGGGAGGAAAGCTACAGAGTGATATTTTGAAAGACTATATATCAAAAGTATTATTTAGCCTTGAAATAAACAAGTCCTTATATAATAATGTATTTTGGTGGGGTTTTGCTGAATTTGGACAATAAAATACTGAATACTAATAATACTGAATTTGAACCTATGTCATAGGGTTGTTGTAAAATAAGACAGTATTTGTAAGGTGCATATTAGCTTAGTAACAAGCATATAGAAGGCACTGTATAAATGCTTATTCTCTTCTTCCTCTTCTTGGAAAATATGAGTGATTCTGGTTTATGGGAATATAGAATCTCCCAAAGGGCAGCAAATACTTCACTTTCCCTCCTATATATGCTTTGATCACCCAATGTAAGAGACCACTTTGCTAGCAGGGGTGGGGTAAAGGACTGCTTCAATACCCCCCCAAAAAAAAGTTTTATTGATGATTTGTTTTTATACTGTTATCCTTTCTGGATGATCAATGAAAAGAAAGTGGTGAGTTTCTTAATCTCTTCTCTGCGGTCAAGATTGGTAATTTTAATTATGTAGTGTTAATGCTCCTTAACTGTAATTATTGTGTATTTTCTTTTAATGGTTCTGTTTTCTTCCCTCTTTTTCAGTTCTTTTTATGTTTTCTGGGTTCTTGATATTATTTCTTATGAAGCAAAAATATATATTTCTAATGTAGCAGTAACTCCAAATACAAAAATTTTTCAGTTATGCCCAATCAATGATCACTTGTTTCCAGTTCTTTGCTACCACAGTTAAGTGCTGCTATGAATATTTTGGTATGTATGGTCCCTTTCTCTTTGATGTCCTTTGAGCATATGCCCAGTAGTGGGATTTCTGAGTCAAAGTGTATAAACTGCTTCTTTACTTTTATTGCCTTATTCCATATTGTCTTCCAGAATATTTGGACCAATACATGTTTCCACAAACAGCCTATGTTATTAGTGTGTCTATATTCCTGTAGTCAGCCTCTCCACATTAACTGTGTTTTTTGCCATCTTTGGCAATTTGTTAGGTATGAAATGAAATCTCAGAGTTGTTTTTATTTGCATTTGACTTATTAATGATTCAGAGATGCCAATTCTTTTTTTCTAGTTAGAATTATCAAAAAGTAGAGTAAGCTACTCTTAGGTAGCTTAGGAGAGGGTAATGAATTCCTTCTCAACCAGGTTTCTCACCTGATGTGGATTGTCTAGGAGATTTCTGTTCTGGAATATATGAATATTTTCAGAGGTCCAGTCTAGCTCTGAAAAGATACCTGATAATCAGGTGCTAGGGATTTTTGAAGATATGTTCCACTCTCTACTAATTGAAAATGTTATTTTCACTGAAGTCTTTGATGTCCAGCACAGCTGATAGAGGTGCTGACACTATTATATTATTGCTTTATTGAAATAAAAGCACATTGTTCATTTTGGTTACTTCAAATCCGAAGAGAGTTTAGTAACACATAACATTATTTGGCAAACAATTTTTTGAAGAAAACTCTTCCTTAGTGAAAAAGAGAATTACCCTTCTATGTCTTTCTGATATTTTAGGACAAATTTAGAACTAAAGGGCAGATGCTTTAAAATATGCTGACTTTATTTCTGTATTCAGTATTTCATGTTAGAATCAGCAAGAGCTTGCATTAGAACTATTTGACATTCTTAAATAGAGATCTACTCTCATTTTGGGATTGTCTATTTTAATAAGAATTACTCACTTGCATAATATCATGTAATCTAATTATTATAAATATGATAATATTTGCAATATTATTCACTAAAACTTAAAATTGTATTAAAAATTTTTGGGATATCCTGCATATTTTCAATAAGTAAGTCTTGTCCAATTAGAATTGTTAGTCGTTCTAAACCAGGACACTTTAGTTGCAGTATGTTAGTTCTATATAGAAATATGCATATATATATGTATATACATATACATATGTATGTATGTCTATAAACTTAAATAAAGTTTAACTTTATTACAAAGATTTTAATAATTAATTATTCTAAGCATAAATTTGCGAATTTCCTCTGTTAATAAACTTCCTCTATTTAGAAGAGCGTCTACATTTCCCCCTTAGGTTTGTATGAAAGCAAAGATCATTATTTGTCTTTTAGGTTGTGTTGCAATTATAAGAGCAGGAATACATTGATTATTTAATGTTGTTGCTGTTGTTGTTGTTGTTTATTCTTTATTTTTGAAGAGATCATGAGATGATGGCTTGAATTGTACATGAATTGGATTTAAGCGAGACAGAGTTGTATAAAGTTGTTGACCTCATTTTCTTTTCCAGAATCATTGAAGTTCAGGAGGAAGACAAAAGTCAGGATTACTGGTAAAGGCCTAGGATGCAGTGAATGACCTTGGCATTTTTAATGTCTAACCAAGCTCTAAGTGCTGCCCAGTACTTAGTTTAGCTGCCTTCCTATTTGGAACAAATAGTTCTAATTCACCTATTTACTGGGAGAAGCCTTCACATGCTTGGAGTAGACAACCTCTAACTCCCCAATGGGTATAAGGCCTGTCAGCTACCCTCAACCTAGTTTAGTCTGTCTGCTGAGATGATTTTATTGGAATGTGGCCACTGTTCATGCTATAGCTTCTTGGAGCCTCAAGTGAAAATTGGGTGCAGATAGAATCAAAGGTGGATAAGCAGTTCTGTAATGGACCCAGTAAGCCAGAGGTGCTAGTCTTCCCTTAATACCCCATATACCCCTTGACAGAGATAGCAAAAATTTAGAAGGTAAGAAGGCTTGTGGGGAAAGATCATGAGTTCAGTTTTGGTCAGTTTGGGACATATTAAGTGATGACATAATTTTATATTTTTGTGGAGTTTGGTAATTTATATAGCACTTTGCATTCATTATATATAGTGTAATCATTAAATTATTACTACCTTGAAGTAATGAGGATAAAATTATTGTCTTCATTTTACAGGTGTGAAAACTGAAGGCTTTAGAGTTTATTCGACTTATATGTCATTTGGCTAGAAGTTGTCAGAATTTATAAATTTGTGGAAAAAGAAGGGAAAACACAAGTTCTGCTTTGTGCTGTCCCAGTATATGTCCTGTGAATCATAGAATCATATTTGGTAGCCAAAAATCTAATGTGATCTTGGGCAGAATTAAAAGAAGAATCACTTCCAGGAATAAGGAGGTGATTATCCTTCTGTCTCCTGCCAAAATAGTACACATCTGGAGTATTGTGGTCAGTTGTGGCTGTCACAGTTGAATATAGACATTGATAAACTTGAAACCATCCACAGGAGAACAACAGGAATGGGTAAGAGGCTGAAAGCCATGTTATTTAAGGATTAGTCAAAATAGCTAGGAATATTTAGCTTATAAAAGATATGACTCATAGAATATATGAAAGTAACTCTAAGTAATTGAAAGATTGTCATGTGGAAGATGGTTTGGACTTAACTGCATTTGTATCCAGAGGCACAACCAGGAACAATGGATGGAAGTTGCAAACAGACCAAGTTAAGCTTAACATCAGGAAAAATTTCCTAACAACTATAATTGGATTGGGGTGGGTTGCCTTAAGAGGTGGTCCACCATTCTATCATAGCAGTGTTCAAACAGAAAATGGATTAACACGTGCTGGATATGTTATAGTCAAAAACTCTTTTTTATCATTAGTTGAAGAACATGGCCTCTGAGGAGGCCTTTCAACTCTAAAATTCAGTGATCTGTTTTTTGGGTTTTTTTGTCTGTGACACACTGCTTCTAGGCCCAACAGGACCATTCCTCTCCATTAATGGGTGCATCTTGTTGGAACTAGCCTCCCACTCTCTCTTCCACACCCCTCACAACACATGTACATATAGTAAAGGCCAAGTCCAGAGGAGTTGAGCAGCATTAACCACCTTTTCTCGTACTCTGTCTCTCTATGTTCCCATACCAAAGTCCCAGAGAAGATTTATTTAAGTTTAGGTTTTGGCTGATGTAAAGGATCTCCCAAAAGGGAAAAGAAAGGTACTCAGCATATAATATAAACACAAAAGAAATTTCCTAAATACCAAAGAAATGTTTTCACCCAAAAGATCTCAGAAGTACTGAGAGAGAAAACTTGTTAAATTGCAGTAATAGTTACTGTTATTCTTTTCATTCTCTTCCAGGAGATTGAGACTTAAAAATATTAAAACATAACATTTTCTGGGACTACTGAATAGGGATTTTATATATTCACTTTGCCTCTGCACTGTCCTCCTCAAGATAGGTATTTTCTGTCAATCAAGATTAAGGACTTGGCTGATCAATTGCCTTGATGATTCTCTTCTCCAAGAGCACTAGAAAATTGTTTGAAGTGTAGTCTGCATTAACCGAAGATTTAGGATACCCCGGAACTCTTGAAGTTGCAAACTTGTTTCTTAACTTGGTCATATTCAACTCAAAATTGATGTTCATTTGAAGGGTTAGAGGAAATAGTTACCCAGGGATGAGGTCACTCTATTTTTAAAGATCCACCAAGTGAGCTACACTTCCTCTTCAAGTAGCCAATAAGAAGTTTGAAGCTTAATATTTGCAGCACTGAGTCACCCATGGTGGCCAGAAGCAGCTAAGGTGCTTCTTTGCTAGAGTACCTAAAAGTTGAGCTAATTCACATGATTGACTGGAGGCAGGCAGGTGACTTTATGGGCATCTTATTATAGTGTTAACTTAGGCCTCCAAATTTCACAGCAAAGTAGAATGCTATATATAAGAAGGAAATTTCACTTTACTGCTGGAATACTTTAGTCCTCAGATCTACATGAAGGTGGGCTTTATATAGAAAGACCAAAAAAAGACCTTAGTTTTTCTGTTATCAGAAATTAAGAAAGTTTTCAAGAACGTATGTGTATTACCCATTTAAAAGAGAAGAAAAAGAAACTTTGCTCTGCCTAGAGAAATCAAGATTAATGCTGGATCAGTGGCCTTTTATTTCATCTGATGCTCTCAGAACACAGAACTGAGTATAGTGTCTCTTTTCCTTCTCACTTTACATTAGAATTATGAGTCAGAATGCATGCATATAACCCTTAAAGCTATCTATCTGGTAAAAATAGAATTGGAGTTGTGATTTTTTTGCCCCTTTGTATGGGAATTTTTGCAGCTGCCTACTGTCATGGATCCTATTAGGTATTTCTTTAAAGGAATTTGACTTTTTTGTTGTTGCACAGCTAGGTCAAAGCTGTGACATATCAAAAATTTGGCGGGTGGGACTGGAGAATGGGTTGGACAATACAAAGTGGTGAAAAGCATACTGTATTATTTATTTTAGGAAACATGGGTCTAGTGTCAGATGTGGCAAACATTTCTGACCCTTAATCTCCTTATCTGTAAAATAGAGTGGAAAGAATATTGGATTAAATGACCTCTTTCATCTCTATCATTCTATGATCTCTGTAATTGAAAGAATTGTACTCATAAGCCACGGGTTAGCAGAGAAAACCTTTTTTTCTTTAGAAATAGAGAAACACTACACATTATCATTATTGACTAATTTCTTATTTCTCTGAAAAATCAACATAAAGATGATACTTGCCTCAAAATGCCATACGAGTTAAGGGCATAAAAAACTCCAATTAAATTAGAATTTTAATAAATACCAAAACTTAATCCACTGCTCTGTTAGTATAGTTTTCTTATTCGAAATTGTCTCAGGAATCATATCTACATCATTATATTGAAGACCTTGCTGAATGTGAGGACTGACTAAATAGCCCCAATTGTATCTCCCATTTTAAGTAGCTCTTAGAAACGTTATAAGATAGTTTGTGTAAGTATTACTGTCCCCATTTACAAATGAGGAAATACATTCAGAAAGAGATTGAGAGGTAATGCTGTGTTATTCCTTTCATTTACTGACTTACTAGTCTTCGGGAGTTCTTAAATAAGTTAAATTGAAAAATAAGGTGTCAGGAAAACTAAAGATATGCAGTGTTGAAATGCAAGGAAATATAATGACAGTACCGACAAAAAAAGTTCTCTCTTTTGAGAGAACATATTATTGTAGAAGGTACCTCCAAAATTTTGTTCAAGAAGAGGCCAAGGCACTATCATTTGACGACACTTTAGGGAGGATTTTTCATGTTAGAGTTGGATTTGACTTCCGAGACCCTTCTTAACTCTGAGATTTTATGGTTTTCTGATCACTGTTTTGGTAGGGCTCAAAAAGGAAAAGAACCAAAAAATTATTGATGTAAAAAGAATTAGCTAATAGCTGGAAGATTTGCAAAGAGCATTAGACTATGTATAGAAATTTTTTTTAAACTGGCAGACAATTGTTTTTGTGATTTTGATCAATACATTCAAAGGCACATAACTGGAGAATGCAATGAAATAATGAAAAGGAGAATTCAGACAGAAAAATTTTCTAATAATGGAATTAATATGGATTTGGCAACAGTCTCCCAAATGGAATAGTTGAGTCTGTTGATTGAGGAATTTAAATTTGGGCTACAGAGTGATTTGCATGTGTATTAATCAAGAAAGTTAATGACATCAGTTTTTTACATGCTTCATTTCCCTGATTTTGCAATTTTAAATAACTTATAAGTTTCCATACCATTAATTAGTGTCCCAGACTTTCTTCTGGTTTCTCTCTCTGTTGTCTCTTTTTAAAATCTGGGAGTCATCTTGACATTTGGGAAAATTTCCCAGTTTCATTTAGAGCATCTTCAACTTTTCTTCCAGTGTCTTAGAGTAGAAGCAGTTTCAAAATATAATTTTATTTTCAGTTGCTCTAGATTTTCACTGACTGTGTTATAAGATTGGACTACCTCAAGAGAAAACCAAGGTATATACTTGTGGCCTGGCAGTCTGAACAGTTCCAAATGCCTGTTTAATCCTCAGGTGGTTGTGGTTTCCTCTCTTGTACTGTCCTCCTGCTCCTTTATTTATTCAGAAAAGCAGAATTTAAAGTTTATAAAATGCAATAAGTCATTTCCCTCCACACGTCTGCCTGTGGTACCAGATGGAAAAAAAGTGTTCAAGTACCCTTTAAGAAAAATAGTACCATGTCGATGGCATTAAAGCCTCCTTTGAGATTTGTAATTTCAGAGCATTTTGGTTAAAGTTACCATCTCTTTGTCTCTTTGGGCATTTATTCTTTATAAACACATTCTTATCTCTCTTCTAACATAACTTTTTTCTCCTGTCCTATCTCATCTGTCTTCTTCTATTTTTACACTTAATTCCCATTTCATCTCTTGAATTGCTTCAAAGAAGGGATAACTTAAGTGTCTATTCTTTAATGTCTATTCTTTTTTTGGCCTCAGCAAGGGTCACAAGGGAAGGAAAGTGGAGCTAATTCTGACAATTAACATTTCTTGGACAATTAAAATTGTCCCCTTGACATGGCCAAGGGACTCCTTAGTTGCTGAGTAGGGGGTATGGGAGATCCTGAGAGTAGTAACTACGGGCCTTAATCTGGTAAAGGTATCAGCCTCTTTGTTTGAATTTCATGTGCTATAACTAAGCTAACTCTCTTCTCCCCCTTCCACTTCTATAAACACACTTACTCCACTCCAACTCAAGTGAGACCTATTTAATTTGTATTAAAGATGGGGTGAACTGCAGCAGTGTTTCTACTGGGCCTATGTCTCAAAGAGATATTAAAGGAGGGAAAGGGACCCACATGTGCAAAAATTTTTGTGGCAGCCCTTTTTGTAGTGGCTAGAAACTGGAAACTGAATGGATGCCCATCAATTGGAGAATGGCTGAATAAATTATGGTATATGAATGTCATGGAATATTATTGTTCTGTGAGAAACGACCAGCAGGACGATTTCAGAAAGGCCTGGAGAGACTTACATGAACTGATGCTGAGTGAAATGAGCAGAACCAGGAGATCATTGTACATGGCAACAACAATACTATATGATGATCAGTTCTGATGGACATGGCTCTCTTCAATAATGAAATGTTTCAAACCAGTTCCAATTGTTCAGTGATGAAGAAAGCCATATATACCCAAGGAGAGGCCTGTGGGATTTGAGTCTGGGCCACAACATAGCATTTTCACACTTTCTGTTGATGTTTGCTTGCATTTTGTTTTCCTTCTCAGGTTCTTTTTTTTCTTTCTAGATCCAATTTTTCTTGTACAGCAAGATAACTGTGTAAATATGTATACATGTACTGGATTTGACATATTTTAACATATTTAACATGTATTGGACTACCTGCCATCTCAGGGAGGGGGTGGGGGGAAGGAGGGAAGAATTTGGAACAGAAAGTTTTGCAAGGGCCAATGTTGAAGCATTACCCATGCATATGTTTTGTAAATAAAAAGCTTTAGTTACAAAAAAAGGGGTGAATTGAAATTTTGTGATTCTGTGAAGCCTTTTTAACTAACTTAATGCTCTAGCTTGGATTATACTATGTCCCCATAGATGTATAGGACTTTTCTTTCATGTTAATGGATATTTTAAAGAAAGTATCCTGATTCATAGTAGTTGCAGGTTCTTTGGAATTTACATAAATGCATCTCCATGTCTTCTTTCTAGTTACAAAATCCAAAGTGTTTTGCTTTTCATTTGAGCTGTAGTTTTTGGTTTGCTAATAGCCCACTGTGGGGCATCTATAGGTCTCAGTGATCTCATCATTCAGCTGAGGATTTTGGACTAGAGCAGAGGTGATCAACCTTTTTTTGGTCTCAAGATCCTTCATACTCTGAAATATTATTGAGGAACTCCACAAGCTTTTGTTTATGTGGATCATTTCATTGCTATTTACCATATTAGAAATTTTAAAGTCTTAGTATTATGATGTAAATAGTTTTGACTTCCAATGCTCTGACAAGTCCTTGGGGACTCCCAGTAGTCCCCAGACCACACTTTGCGAACCATGCTAGAGGACCTTATCTGAATTTTCCAGTTCTAAATCTATAATCTCCTGATCTTTGACATTTCATTTTAATTCATTATTTCCTATTCTATGAATCTCCATTTTATATAAGACATCTTTAGTTTCTACTGAAAATTAGCAGATGTTAAGTATGATCTTTAGGGAATTCTTGAAAAATCTGTTTTGAATTAGCCTAATCCCAAGAAGAACAAGTTGATTTGCTATTATCCATAATGTAGCAGTTCAGAAGCAATTGGTGTCTTTGTGGGAAAAAAAAGAGAAAAAGCAATATTTTTTAAAGAAACAAAAGTTAATAGTTCATTATAATGGAAACATTTTGTGTATCATGAACTTTGACTTTAACTTCCTCATCTTACAGAAATAGCACTGGCACACTGGGCTGACATTGGAGAATATCTATTAAAATACTCAAAAATGGAAAAGAGGACAATCATAGAAGCAGTAAACAAACAAATCATGTCCGTCTAGAAAACCCTTTAAAATAAAAAAAAAGGGAGATGTTAGTTCAACAGATATTCACAGAAAGTTGAAGACTGATTGGAAGTCTTTTCTGTGTGTATTCATTTACCTAGTTTTATTTCAAGAGGCTTTAAAAATATTCTAATCATTCCTATGATTAATAGTCAGATGTAATGGAAAACGTGTTGGTTTGGTCCTCAGCTTTGATGCTGAGTGTACTTGGCCACTCCATTAACTTCTCTGAATTTCAGTTTTATTATCTACAAGATAGGAATGATAGGAACCATACTTTCTACCTTATAGGGTTGTTCTAAAGGCAACATTTTGTAAACTCTAAAGCATTCTGCAAATGTGAGTTATTATTTCTAGAAAGTATCCACTCTAGGCCTAACACTAAAAACTCTGCTTTTAAAAAGCAGCTGACCATTTGTTTAGGGAGACAAAACGGTCTTTCTAACCTGATTATTAGATACTTCTGTTTAAGAAATAAGTTTAATCCATTGCATCTCCAACAAAGAATACCATTGCTATTTTAGAAATTCATTTCATGACCTTAGGATAGTGAATCTTAAAATATTCGCTTTGGGAAGCAAATATAATATTCCAGATGGTAAAAGAAGCTCTTATTTCTGAATCTACTTAATACCTGATCTTTTACAAACAAAACATTCCACTCAGGTGTGAAATTAATTTTTAAAATGTGTCTTTTAAATACTTTTTTAAAGAAAAAGTCTCATAAAGATTAATATCTTGAACTGTAACCTAAAATAATAGTTTCAGGGGATACTTTAAGATACTTAGATATGGACTCAGAGATTATTAGGATTTTAGATTCAGGGGCTGCTTACATTTTCTATTCATGCACAGAAAAACAGATCACATCATGTCCCTTTTAAAGGCTTTTAGCTGATTAAATCTTGGCTTTTTGGCATACTGCAGGCTTTATAACTTGTAGACACAGTATCATTAATACCGATGACCTTTTAGAATGCTACACATAGAGTTAGTTTTTAGTTTTCAAGAACGGAAAGAAGAGGAAAAAAGAAATTCTAGATGTATTTATCTTCACACAATTAAATTTAAAAATGTTCTTGGAGAGAAAAGGCAACAGGGAATAATGGGGGGGGGGAGAAGTTAGTGGACTGGATCAGGAAACATGGTTTCTTGTTCCAGCTTTGTCTCTATGACAGTTAAAAACTTGACATCTAAATTGTATAAGAAACTGTTTGAAATTTACCAAGGGAGCTCCCAATCTACACTGGAATATGAATGGATAATTTTCAGATTTTCAAAGAAGGAACACAGATCATTAATAAAAAATGCTAATAACTCAAGAGTTGCAAATTAGATCTTTGAGGTATACACAACATGGTAAAATAATAATAATAAAAACTACAAAATGTTGATATTGGAGAAGTAGTGGGGAAACAGGTCCACTTGCTTATTGTTTAATGGAATTACAAACTTGAACCATTTTTAGATTTCAGTCTTGCTGGATGCAGTAAAAATTACAAACCATTGTTATTGGTTCAAAGATTGATGTAATGGAAAGAGCAGTAGGTTTGGAGTTGGAGGATGTGGTGGAAGATTGGAAATTTGGGTTCTAGCCCAACTTCTGTCATTGACTTACTTCGTGACCCAGGGGAAGTAAATTAATCACTCTTGATCTTTAATCTCCTTATGTGGAAAATGAGGAGATTGAAGTAGATCTTCAATTAGGTAGAGACTGACTTCAATATGAAATAAATGGTCAGTGGCTTCAGCACTGACTGATGATGGTCTGTTGAGAAAACTATGGAAGTGTTCAGTACATCTCTCTAGGATCATGTTCTTATCACTAAGCAGTGTTTCCATCAGCACTGTGTAATTGAAATGTACCATAAGTTTTTGGCCCATAAATAGCCTCAAAGGTATCATAAAAGCATTTTTGATTGTTATTATCAGCATAAAAGTGAATTTCATCTGCCTTCTTATTGAATCAAGAATCCTACATCTCTCTAATCTTTGCTTAATACCTTACTTTTGATAGAATTAAATGCTGCCTTGTTAGTGATGGATGAACTATCCTGCTGGCAAACTTTGCTCATTTTTCATTGAGCAGCATCTGAAGTTCACCATCATTTTCATCAAACCTGTCTTGATGTTTGTGAGTGTCCTGACCCAGAACAAATACAATGCTGTATAACAATCTTTGAAAGCTGCTTACTTCTTTTCTGCTCCACTTCTGCCAACTGTAGTTGATTCCTCCAAGTTAGCAACAAACTATTCCCACTCAGAGAAGTACTATAATCTGTTGACATTTATTCTTCTGGTAGTAATTTTGTCTTGGGGCTGCCACTTTTGTTGAATGAGAATATTCAACTTGGAGTGGATAAGTCTATAATTAGTTCAGGACTCTGCACGATTCATTGTCTTCATCATTCTCACATTCTGTCTGTCTTTTCTCCTTACAATCACATAGTCTATCAAATGTGAATATTTGTTGCAAGGGTACATCCATGAAAATTTTATTGCATTTAGGTAAATGGAAGACAATGCTGGTGATGTGAAGGTCATGAGACACACAAGTCTTCAATTACAAATGACAATTGCTGTTGCTATTTCTGATTCCATTCCTCCCAAGGACTCCCTGGCATGACTGAGCCTACTCTAGCATTCAAAATGATAAACTTGCCCCTTTTGGCACATTGATGGTAAGGGTCTCAAGGTCTTCATGTAATTATTTGCCTTGACTTCATCAGTTTTCAATATGGTGGGAGCATAGGGAGCATAATAGCAAGTGGCAATTGCATGGTCATTAGCCTGCATTCGTTCACTCCTTTTGATGGGAGCATATAAGTTTGTTGACTAGATTAGTTTCATTGCAAAACCTATATCAGCTCCTGGTGTTCCACTTTACTGGAGCCACTCCAGAAAAAAAACACATATCCAACTCTGATTTCAGTAAACTGGCCTTCATTTGCTAGTCCTATTTCACCTAAGGCTCCTATTTGAATGTGAAACCTGTTGAATTCTATCATAAAAAGAGCTGTTTATCTTTCACATTTACTAGATTTTGTGTGGTCTATCAGTGATTGTACATTCTATATACTGATGGTAAGTGGAATCATCTTTGCAAAAATTTTTGTAAATTTTGTTGTGGGTTCCTTGCCTGCTGTGGTAATCAGATCCAGGTTCTATAAACAGTTTTTAGACATCTCTTCTGGTCCTTTTCTCATATCAGAAGTGAGCAGTGCAATCCCTGTTGCTTAAAAAACTGTCCAGATACCTAGGGAGCTACCAAATTTCACTGCTGCTTCCAGTAAGAAAATGACCCTATGGCCTGGGTTGCCTGTGTGGAACACAGGTCCCATTATATCTCCACTGGCTGCTTCATCACTTGCCTGTTTCCACAGGACAAAATATAGGTAAATATAGCAAAATGTATAAATTGAATTTAAGTGAGCCCAAAGTTGTCAACTTCACTCTCTCTTCAGAGTTATCACAATTCAGTGGTAAAACAGATCTATATTAGTCATGGTTTAAGATGTAGTAGATGGAAAACTGCCCTGGAAATAGTTCAGAAGCTGTCACACTAAAAGTACTTGTCTTCCCTATACACATTCTTCATCTTGTATGTTGAAATGAATGTTGAAATGATTAATTATAAACTAAAAAGTAATATAAAAAACAATGTAATGTATTTGTAATGTAGTGTAATGTATTGTAAATTTAGTTGTTTTTTATATTACTTTTTAGTTTATAATTAATCATTTAAAATATCATTGTCATTACTTTTTTGTCTTATTTACAATTTTTCTGTTGCCTAATTCTGTTATCTCCAAATTGACCCTCAAGTCAGGTCCTGTTGGGTGACTAAAGTACTTTTTGGATATAAGGTTCTCCTAAAGCACCATAAACATTATATATTTTAAAAATATATATTTTATTTCCTTCCAGAAATTCAAATAATATCAGTTTTTACATTCCTAGAGAAGAGTACTTTTTCTCACTACATGAAGGACAGAAATATTAAGGAAAAGGGGGCATACCTAAGAAGCATACCAAAATATATAAATTATTCTCTTAAGGTTCATAACTGGTGGTTATAAATTTATAGAAGGAGGAAAGAAGGGAGAGAGAGGAATATATACAATTTCTCAGATAAGCATTTAATTGATATGGCAAAATTAAACAAAGGTGAAATGATAGCAAACAATGAATAATCCTAATTATAATGAAACATATTTAACTCTAGGATAGTTTCTCATTTTTATAAGCTTTCTGCAAATTTGTATGTAGCCAAAATCTCACTGAGGTACAGTCCAGAATGTGTTAAGTCTTTTTGGGCTAATTGTGAAGTACTATATAAATTCAAATCAGAAGTCCAGTATCTGAATCTGGTGCTCTTGGATTTCTAAATTGCTTTTAGTGAATTAGAAATAATGTGATCACTGGCAGCATTTTTTCTCAACCTATATTAAAAATGGATGACACTTTTGACTTACCCTATTTCACTTCTTTAGTTTAACATACCTTTACCTGAAAAACTTGAGGCAGTGTTGAAACACATCTAAAGATTTTTATCTAAGGAAGTATTTACATCAGTACTAGAGATCTCATTGTTTTTTTCCTTATGGCAAGATTTCTAGGAAAAGAAGAGCTTGTTGATAGAATAACAGATTATTGCAACAGCATGGGTTTTACACAGCATCTTTCTTGAGGTGCTCAAAGCACTCTTAACGATCTTAATATTTTGTTGTTGCTCAGAAGTGTCCACCTTTTAGTGACCCTGTAAGGAGTTCTCTTGACAAAGATTTACTGGAATGGTTTTGCCATTTCCTTCTCCAGTGCATTAAAATGAACAGAGGTAAAATGACTTGCCAAGAGTGACATAGCTAGTGAATATCTGAGGCTAGTCTTCCTGACTCCAGGCCCAGCACTCTATTCATTGAGCCACCTAGCTAATATTTTAGGAGTAATCCCCAAGAAGCTGAATAAGGAATGTCTGTTAAACTTAATATAATTTTGGACATCCTTCATCCTTCAAAGAATTACTGGCCTTCAGGCACTAAAGACCATAAATGGGACAGCTAAGTATCAGCTCAATTTTTCTAACACTGAAAAAAAAACCTACCCGTCACCTGATTATGAAACTATAGCTCAGGTTTTTTAGAATGATTCACTTGATGGAAAGTTTTATAGGTTTTGCCACAGGAAGGTTGCTTCTCTTTCTTGGAAGATATTGTCTGTGCTTTCCCCCTGTTGTTTAAAATGGTTAAATGTTAATGTGCTGGCATAACATTCTGGATGAAAATACTGAGGGGAATATATTGGTTTGTGACATTTGACGTGAGTCTTGAATTTGTACTGTTTATTTCATAGCTCTTTTGTATTTAGGTCATATTCTGGCCTTCTGAAGGAATGATCGCCAGTGAACCCATTTCTGGTTGTGATATTCCTGTCGATAACATTTTACATGGATTTTGTTTTTTTTCTGTCTATGATTTGAAAGCAGGAATTTGCATTTCTTATTTTTGAAGCATATTAACTTAGGTTCAGGAAACAACAACAACAATAATATTTCAACTTTGTTTCTCCTTGAAGGAAAAAATTTATATCAGAGTTAACAGAAATTGTAGATAGAATATCAACTCTTTCACTCTTTAGAGCGTCTTGACAAACCTTGCAGTTTTATTGAATAGCTGAATTGATGCCATTCCAGTCAAAGCCCCATGTTTTAGAGTACCTGCTTAAGATTTCTGTCATATATAGGGAAAAAAACTAAACAAAAAACCCCGTTCAAATTATGTCCTTTGAAGACCACATAAATTATGCCAAGCTTTTTTTCTTATGAATTCTTTGATAGAACTGGTTATAGTTTACTTCAGATCTGTAGTATATGATCCCTTGGCATACACCACTAGAGAAATGAACTTTTTTTCTGGAAGTATGAGAAATTAACTCTGTTCTAAACTTTTAGTGTGACTTTGGGCAAATCTGTATTATCTTTGTGCCTTCATGTCTTTATCAATAAAACAATGAAGTTGGACTGGATAATGTCTGAGTTCTCTTTAACCTCTAAAACTCCACAATTCTTTGGTCTCTGCAAAATAAAGTAGTTGTCATCCTTTCCTCTCAACCCTGCCCTACAACCATATCTCTCCCTTAGGAGGATTCAACTAATAATGATAACAGTGACCACAGCAATAACTGGCATTCATGTAGAACTTTAAGGTTTGTAAAATGCTTTACAAATAATATCCCATTTGATCCTCACAATGACCATGGAAGGAGAGGTAAGTGCTATTATCCCCATTTTACAGATGGGGATCTTAAGAAAGACAGATTTGACTATGGGTCACACAGTTATTTTAGTATCTAAATCTGGATTTGAACTCAATGCTCTATCCATTATGCCACATAGCCACAAAACCACTGGGGTTAATCCACATCCATATTCTGCTTTCCTTGACAGGCTATTCTTGGTATCCTGGTTCTTTCAGCATCAATTTTATCACTTAAAGCATGGCTTTGATTTTTAGTAGATTAAGGAATGTAGGCTCAAGATGCTCTCTATGAAAGTCCTTCTCTGTACTACAATTGTGGTTTACCACATTGCAGCATGAAGATGAGTGCTTTTTGATGGCTATGCCAAAGGATCACAGAAAGGCTTTTTGTAGATCCCCAGATGACAGATCTTTTATCAAAGGAAGAATCTAATCAAGTTCTAAGAGAGCTACCTCCAGACTATTGGTCTCCAGATGATAGAGTTTTGTTTTAATTTTTACCAACAAAACACTACACATCAAGATGCAAGATAGGTTGTGAGCTGCACTTGGAGGAAGAATGCTCCGACTAATGAAATCCTAGATACTTGAAATATTGGCACTCATAGGTAGAAAGAGAAAAGTTTGGGAGCATGTTATATTGTTGTTTCAAGTTAGTTTACAATTTCCTGAATTATGACTAGGTAAGTGAAATAGTCTGGGTCACTACTGATATTGAAAAAAATAGCATTTTACATATATATATAAATATCAGTGTTTTAAAGATTTTTCATTTCTTCATTCTGGCTACTCTTTCTATTGACATGGATTATAATTCATCTGCAGCTTAGCTGGTAGTCTTTGAAAAACCTTTTATAGTTATGGTGGAAAAATTCTCCTTTCTGTGGCCAATCTGGTGACAGACCTCATTCACCTTTGCTGGTCTGATCTTAGGCCAGTTGCCCAGACTGTGACCATGCTCCTGGTGTTTAAAACCATAGTTAATTATAATAGAGAAATAAACAAAATACTGAGGGAAAAAATAGGGCATATTGAGGACTTGTCTATTTCAGAAGTAGAGTTCTTCCTCTTGTAAAACACCAGGAAAAAAACAAAATAAAATATACTTCTGTCTTCCAAGAAGTGGACACTGTAAAAGTCAGAATTGAGTCACATAAAACTGTCTTTGCCTTTTGAAAATCCAGATGATCCTAAGCCAATTTTTTTAGCCAAATAGTATTATAAGTTTTTAAAAAACAATAGACTGAGAGAATCTCAAGTGCCTATTAAATGACTACTGTAGACTGGGAGGAGAAATGAGAATAATGATTAAGGGCTTGCTTTCTTTGGATGGTAGATCTCTGCTTCCCTAAGTAAGTATAATTTAGGTGAAGGTATGAACATCTGTATGGCAGCTGCTGGTACAACATGTTAGTGCCAGAGGAGACAAAATAGTTGGCACAATATCTCTAATTTTAGTATTATACCAAGAGCCAGAAAAAATACAAATTTATATTCTTTTGAAGGGGGGAAGATATTATCTCTTTTTTTTCTTAATTTAATCCCATTTCCTGACCTCTTCTCACCCTATCCCCATCAAAAAGAATAAACAACCCATCAATAAAAAGTCTATATCCTTAAGGTATTATAAGTATGGTCTGAGGACTGAGTGTGATCTAATTTTTGTGTAATACTGTTTAAAAAAAGAGAGAGAAGCTATATCATATGGATTTTTCTGATTATAGAATGAATATTCCAATTTTT
This sequence comes from Myrmecobius fasciatus, assembly GCA_023553655.1. Lineage (NCBI taxonomy): Eukaryota > Metazoa > Chordata > Mammalia > Dasyuromorphia > Myrmecobiidae > Myrmecobius > Myrmecobius fasciatus. The sequence goes on from JAJPUD010007104.1 coordinate 35,462, forward strand.
TTACCTTTTCTTCATATCTAAGATAAATTTGTCCAGACAATTTTCTGAAGACATTTAGGAATTTGGGAAAGAAGTCATATAAACAGTTGAAACATACTTGAAGTCTGCCTGTTCATCATAGTGGAAAGTGTACTCCATTTGGAATTAGGGGAGATCAGGGTTTGAATTCAGACTCAAATAGATATTATGTGATCTTAGTTAAGTCACTTAACATCTCTGAGTGAAACTTAGGTTTATCACCTGTAAAATGGGGACAAATAATGTATGCATTACCTAGTTCACGAGATTTTTGTGCAGACATTGGATTGAACAGACATTTACTTGGCCCTAATATATGCTGGGAACAAAAATGAAAGCCCCTGTCATCAAACACCAATTAGAAGAATACATAAATAACTAAATAGAAAGTTCTTCTCTATATGTGAGTATGTGTGTACACCTGTGTATCTGCACAAACTTACACATACAAGTGTACTTCAAGGCAGAGAAAAAAAGGGAAAGCTTTTGAAATGAGCCTTGAAGGGAAAGACCATTTCTTAAGAAAGAAATGGAATTCTGTTTTTGAGAAAAAGGGCATTCCAGAGCAACTGGAACTATATAAAAGGAGTCATTAGAGGTAATACTTCATAAGTAGGCTTGAGTCTAATGTTGGAAGACTTTAACTGCCAAATTTAGAAATTTGTATTAAATCCTAGGGGCAATAGGGAGCTACTGTGGTCTTTTGAGCAAGAGAGCAGCAAGGTCAGAGCTCTGCCTTAGATTATTTTTTAGTAGTAATGTGGAGGGAGAATGGGAAAGAGGGAAATGAAATTTATAAATTTTAGAGTGCTGTATAAACATAATTATTATTAAAGATGACATGAAGGCCTGACTGATCCCAAATATCTCTCCAGTTATCAATGTGTGTCCACAATTCCCACCATTATGATCAACCCTTCAATTAAGACATCTATTACAGTTTTAGGTCCTGAGCCAAATTAGGATCCCAGAGAGTTTATAGTTTTTCTCAAGATTTCTAAAAAAAAGTTTTTCTTCATAACCTTCTGGTTGAATATAGAATAGGATGGGGAAGAAATAAGGATGGCTTCTTTGGTGCAAGAGGAACAGTTCTGGAGACATTCAATTTCAGTATCTGATTCCTTCCTGGCTAGGGCCAGGGCAGAGGTAGGTGAACCTTAAACAGTCAGAATAGCTCAAAGATTTCCCATTCTTGTTTTCTAGGGTATGGAGAGTGAAGCTGCAGGGTAGGGCAGTTGGTCTGGAAGGCCCCATACATTATTTACTTATAAAGTCTTCTGTTGAGGTCAGACTGGAGATATTAATTCTATTTTCAAAGATAGGTGCTAATTATTTTATTTCCTTTTTAGTGTGTAGCACCCTAAAGCATCATAAGTATTCAGTTCAAATTCAAAATAGGAAAATGTTCAATCACTGTCTTTGAATTATTGATTCTAAAAAGATGGCTGTTAAAACGTATATTTTACATTACCAGTAGAGGTAAAGTAGCATTTTTGCCTTTTAGCATCCAACATTAATTAAGATTAAATAATCATCAAAGTAGAACAAAGTAGAACATCAAAGAAAGTGATCACAAATAATAAATCTTGTGTTCCAATTAAAATGGAATATTGATATAAGCAGTCAACAAACACTTATTTGGAGCTTGTTAGTGCTGGGAAGACAACTTCAAGCAAAAAAGAAAGACATTTATCCCCTCAAGAAGTTTATATTCTAATGAAGGAAGACAGCACATTAAAAAAAAAAAGCTGAAAATAGGAGTGGGAAGAAAGATGCCCATTGTGCCTCTGTGTGTGTGTGTGTGTGTGTGTGTTTGTGGTGGTGGTGAGATGATGAAGTCTGGATTGTAGTGTGGTGAGATATGAACAGCTGCAGACATAACTGACCCTGGTGACTTCCTTAAATGGTAACTGTGGGAGGAGCCATTCAATCAGACAAAGGCCTCCAGGAACTGAAAGTACTTCTGAGGTGTGAATTCCAGGGCTGAAGTGGTCTTCCAGGATGGAGGAGCTTCTGAGGCACAGGGGTGAAATCTAAATTATATACTGTTAAGAAATAAAGATGGTAAGGGAGAGGATGAAAAATTTTGAAGGTGGGAAGGACAAATCTTATTTAGGTGGCCCACTTTGGGATCTTAGCTATTGATACATGAAAAGATGCTTAGGTTTATTGAAAACAGACTTTACTTGCCCTAGGAATTTGCTTAGGGCTCATAACCCTTACTGTCTCAAATTTGACTCCTTTTGTAGAATTTAAACTCCTTGAGGACAGGGACTGTTACCATTCTTTTAACTTTGCATTGCCAACTTTTGGCACATGGTATGCATAAATAGTTGCTGAGGTTAACTGAATTGAATTCCTACCGTTAAAGTTAGCAAATCAAAGTTACAACTATACACCTGAAGGAATGTATAGACTGGATGAATGTTTATTGAAATGAATAAATCCTCCCTGCCAAGTACATCCTTTGCCAAGGACAATGTAATCCGAAGGCTTTTGATGGGCACTTTAAAGTAGGTTTCAAAAAGCGGGGCCATTTTCATATTCCGTCTAGAACTGGAAGAATTTCGAGGTAATATTTTAACACAATGGTAGGTCTTAGCACTTTATCCTGACTTTTCTCCTGTTTAGATAGATGGAGTTGATAGTCAAACAAAATGTATTTTGCCTAAACTCCGATAAAGAAATAACGCCATAGACCTGTTAAGAAAGAAAGAAAGAAAGAAAGAAAGAAAGAAAGAAAGAAAGAAAG